>OVAN01000809.1:0-50124 GCA_900406275.1 Anastatica hierochuntica | reverse complement strand
AGTTCAGTCGTCAATCGGTTCCAAGACTCGTTCGTAGGTTTGGCGTCAATCCGCGTTTAGACATTTCTCTGAAACGAAATGGTTCTCCGATGCTTTCGTTGGTTTCGTATCGCCCCAGAAGTTGTATTATGTGGCCTTGTGAGATTTATCCGAAAGCCATCGATGCTAGCTCTAGCACTCGGATGCTCTAGTTGCTTGCGGGTGGATAGATTTGATGTGGAGATTGACCATGATCGACTATATGCGAAGCTTCAAAACCTGGTCAAGAAGAGATTGCCTAAATGACGAGAATCTTAGAGTTTGGGATTTCCTCACGATCCTTGTGTCTGAAGGAGGAAACATCGTTCCTGTAGTCCTTTTCACGCATCGATTTCGTCGGGACAGTTTTTGACCCCAACAGTCACCTTGTCGTAATCCTCTTCGAGGTAGAAAGTCACCATACACACCTCCATTCATCATAATAGAAAAAGATACAAAGCGAACACATACCATGATCCATTGAGTCCATTTATCCGAAAATCCTAGTCTTTTTATCACCTTCTCCAAGAAAATCCATTCGACACGGTCATAAAGCTTTCCTAATGTCAGTCTTGATCGCAATGTACTTTTCAGAAGCATCCTTTTTTACTTTAACTCATGTAGTAGCTCATGAGAAATAAGAGTATTGTCCATGATACTTCTACCTGGTACAAACGCACCTTGCGTTGGGGAGATGATGTAGTCAAGGCAAGACTTAAATCTTGAGACTAGAATCTTCGCAATTATCTTGTAGGCCACTGTACATAAGCTAATCGGCCTGAAATCACTCATCACTTTCGGCTTTTTGATCTTCGGGATTAAGAAAATCTTAGTATGGTTGATGCCTTCTTCTAGCTCATTCCTTTCAAAGAAACAATGCACCATACTAAATGTGGCCAGAATCGTTGATAGAATAACGTAGAGAAACCATCAATACCCGGAGCTTTATCTCCACCAATCGAGAAGAGTGCTCTACAGATTTCATCATCACTAACTAGAGTTAGCACCTGTACATTCATTTCTAGCGTGACCTTGACTTGGATGTCTTGTATATGTTCGTCAATTGCTGATGGAGAGGACGTGTCAAACAGCTTCTCAAAGAATGAAATAGCTACTCGTGCTTTATCATCCTCTTTAAGATGAGTAACGCCAAATTCATCAGTTAGTTGAGTTATGTTGTTTCTCTTTTTCCTGGTTTTAGTAACGCTGTGAAGGAATCGTGTATTGCGATCTCCTGCTTTCAGCCACTGGTTTCTACTTTTATTATGCCAATAATGTTCTTCATCAAAGTACGCTTGTGAAAGCTTCTGCCTTAAAGTGTACAGCTCTGCATTTGTAGATTGTGCATTCGTTAATGCCCTCTCAAGCTCCATTCGGGTTTCTTTGATTCTCTCTCCAGCATTAAGTTTGTGTTCCCGTTTCCAGTTGATGATCTTCCTACGGCAGGCTGTTAAAGTTTCATGGAGACTTTGCTCATCATTACCAATCTGTTGTAGACTACCACAGATCATTTCGTCGAAGCCCTCTTGGGAGTTTAGTCGTTTGTCATAACTAAACTGTCTGCGTCTTTGGATAGGTTCGTAAGCAATGGTGATAATCATGGGTCGATGATCAGATTCCGCAAGCTCCAAGTATTGGTTTTCTGACGCGTGAAACATACTCAACCACTCATTGTTCACAAGTACTCTGTCTAGGCAGCATTCAATAAGTTCATGTTGTCGTTTCCCAGCCTAGGAGAAGCGTTCACCCGTGTGCTTTATATCATTCATACCACAAACATTGTACATTTGGCGGAAATACTGAAAACTACTTTCAGATCTCATTCTACCTCCACGCTTTTCACTATGGTCTAAGATCTCATTGAAATCCCCACACATCATCCAAGGTCCATTTTGAGTCAAGGCTATTCTTTGGAGTTTTTTCCATAAATGGTTTCTTAGAGAGTGATTTGGATGGCCATAGACACATGACAAGTAGAAAGAGAACGATTGATATTCAATTAAAAGATCTACAAGTCGTGCATCGTTAGAGATACAAGAGACCCGAAGGTCATCTTTCCAACATACAACCAATCCACCACTAAGACCAACGCGAGAAACTAAAGACAGATTAAGAAAGCCAAGCGAAATCGAAATATCCTTAACATAAGCATCTTGTTTTTTTGTTTCTACTATGAACAGCAGGTCCGGAGAGTGAATGCGATTCAACTCTCGTAGGCGTCGAACTGTCAGGCGCCGTCCCAAGCCTCAAAAGTTCCAAACCAGAACTCTCATAGTGGAAGTGGTGGTACCGGGCCAATCGTGCCTCTGTCCAGTGTATTAGCTCTTGCATCAGACTTGCCAGCCAAATAGTGTGCTTGAAGATTCTCTAAGTTGTCTGGATTCTCTGCTGGTATGGATTTTGGATCAATACCCATGTCATATGCAAACTGACCATGAGAACCTTCCAGTCTTTGTCTCTTAAACTCCTGTTGTGCCCCTGATTGTGCACTAACGCCAGAGCTAGCCTCACCCTCCACAACATGATGCACAACACTCTGTACAAGCTGCAATGACTTGTCAACAACAGGAATCAAAGCCAGATGCCTTACCTCAGTCAGTGAATGGGTCTCCACTGGGGAATCAGCAGCCCTATCAGAGAGAAGAGACACAGAGAGACTGCGCTTCTTAAACAAACCATCAGAACTTAAGCCTTGAAGGGTCGGGAGGTCTCAGTAGTGTAATTCATCCAAGCCCCCATTCTGATGAACTGCTTGGTTATCAATCAGACCATACCCAGGAGGAAGGTCTCCTCCATCTCCGGATTCTCTCCTTGCGGGTTATTAAGGTTCTCATCATGGCCCTCAGCATTAGGAGGGTCCTCTTGGTCTTGGTCTCCATCTTCATCAGTAGGTGCTTCTTGACCAGGAATCGACATTTGACATTCACCCGTGATATGAGACAGCATCCCACACACAACACAGAACCCTTTGAGTCGTTCATATCGCAGGCTAATCAAGGTATGAACCCCATCAAACAGATAGAATTTACGGAACTTCAAAGGATGGGTTATATTCAGGCGTATCTTAACTCTGACATAATCCATGGCTACCGCCGCATCAGGATTGAAATCAACAGCCCCAACCACTCCCAGTCTACTCACAACTCTGTTTATCATGTCTACCAAGAGGTATTGCAACGGGATACCCCGAATCTGAACCCAAAATAAGAGGAAGTATAGGATAGAGATATTCGTAGTTGGAGACCAGCGATGAAGGACCACCATTCGTTCATTAAATGCCCATGGTCCTCAGTTCAAGATTGATTGCATCAAGTCTTCAGACTGGAAGACAAACTGGAAGCGGTTGTGGTCTACTCTCCTTCCCGCAATCAACCCAGGGATTTCCCAGATCCGAGGAAGAGTTGCAATCATTCCCTTAATATTTTTCCGTTGTGGGTTTAGACCTCTTCCCATCAGCGAAAATTGATTGGCCCGGCGCGCCACTTCACATGCTTCCGCCGGCATCAGTTCAGGAGCGTCATCAATGCCCAAAGTTAGGTCTTGAAGAGTCCTAGCATAATCAGCCATGTCGTTTGTTTGCTTGGATATATTTGAAATGAGAGAATTAGAGAGATAATTAAACAGTGGTGATCTCGATTTCTCCCACTTCTGGGATTTAAAAACAAGCAACAAACGGTTGTGGAATAGCAGTTCATCGTCATGAGGTAACTTTCCCACGACGGAGATCGGAGTGGTGTCGGAGAAACCATCAAGTAACTGCACCACTAATAAACTTAACACTCTGCGAAATTTTCTCTTAATCAGGGTTTGAATTTGTAACAGAAATAAGAACAGGGAGATTTGAAGAAAGTTGGAACACGATGGAGAAGAAATCTCCTCAAAAATCGCCATTTTTTTGTTCTTAACACCCTAGAAACGTCTCATTTGTTGTTTCTAGAGAAGAAGTGATTAATAGTTAACGAGATGGTTAAATCATTTAAAGTTGATTTTTTGTGTCTTTAATTTGCAAAATCAACCGTATTTAAAATGCAAATGTGATACTTCGAAAATAAAAGTGCTAACTCCAGGAATAAAATGGTTATTTCCCCTAAAATCCAAATACTCGGAAACCACGAATTCAGATCGGGATTATAGGTTAAAAGACTTGCCTTTATTCATTAGTATAACATCGTATATATACAAGAGTATGTAGTGTTTCTATACTATAGTAATTACACACTAGTCCTTACTAAACTCTATATTCTATACGCCCCCGCAAAATGGAGGGGCTCTGACAACTCCAATCTTGTTGCAAGCGAGTTGAAAAGGTGTAAGAGGAAGTGGCTTTGTCAGAGCGTCAGCGAGTTGATCTTTGGTGGAAACATGTTAGACACGGAGCTGGTTTGATTAAATCTGTTCACGGATGAAGTGATAATCCGACGCAACGTGTTTCATCCGCGAGTGGAACACAGGATTTGCAAAGAGATACGTGGCTCCTATATTGTCGCAGTATATGACTGGTACATGAGGAATGGGAATGTGAAGATCAGTAAGTAACGAACATACCCATTGGACTTTAGAAGCAGTGTTGGCGACAGATCGATACTCCGCTTCGGTGGAAGAACGAGCGACGCCTCTTTGTTTCCGTGATGACCAGGAGATGGCGTGTCCACCGAGGTAAATAACATATGCATTCGTAGATACAAAATCGTCAGTGTCTCCGGCCCAGTCGGCGTCGGAAAATGCATGAAGTAGAAGTTGGTTATTGCGGCGTAGAAGAATACCGTGTGAAATAGTACCAACTAAGTATCGTAGGACGAGTTTAGCAGCAGCCCAGTGATCGGTTGTCGGTTGATGCATGAACTGTGATAAGCGGTTGACAACGAAAGCGATATCCGGACGGGTGAATGATGGATATTGGAGGCTGCCTATCACGGTTCTGTAGATTGTTGGATCACGTAGTTTGTCACCGGAGTGGAGAGAGAGCTTTGGTGTTGTAGGTAGTGGAGTAGAGACAGGTTTGGCATCAAGCATATTGGTTTTTGTGAGCATATCAATGATGTACTTCCGCTGCATTAAGTGTAACCCGTGTGGAGTCCTGGTTACTTCAATTCCCAGGAAATAATGGAGGTCACCAAGATCTTTGTTGGAGAAATGATTGCCGAGAGAAGTGATGATTTGGTTGACAAGAGACTTGTTACTTCCTGTGACGATGATGTCGTCTACGTAGACTAGAAGATACACGAGATCCTTGCCATGATGCAACACAAACAGAGACGTAACGGCCAAAGAATTTTTGAATCCTTGGGTGATGAGAAATTGCTTGAGTTCATGATACCATGCCCGCGGTAATTGTTTAAGACCGTAGATGGCTTTGTTGAGCTTACACACGTGATGTGGTCGGTCTGGATCAACAAAACCAGGGGGCTGCGCCATATAAACATCTTCTGTAAGTTTGGCTTGTAAGAAAGCATGATTGACATCGAGTTGACGAAGTGGCCACGCTCGACTCTCGGCAACACCAAGCACTGTACGTACGGTCGTGGTTTTAATAACCGGATTGAATGTCTCGGCAAAATCAATGTCATATTGCTGGTTGAATCCTCGGGCCACAAGTCGTGCCTTATACATATCAAGAGCACCACTCGGAAGTAATTTAGTCGTAAAAATCCAACGACAACCAACAATATTTAAATTAGGAGATGGAGGAACCAAATCCCAGGTTTTGTTTCGAATTTGAGCATTAAACTCATCGGAGCAAGCATTGCGCCACCTCGGATCTCGCAGGGCCTGGGTTATGGTCACGGGTTCAGAGTGTGGTTTCGAGGTGAGGAGATGGGATAAGGCAAACTTTTTGTTTTGTTTTCGGATGTTGTTTTGTGATCGGGTGGTCATTCTTTGAGGTGGATTTGGCGGTGGTTGTGTTTGTGGTTGAGAAGCAGGAGGTGAAGTGGAATGAGGAAGAGGATGTTGGTATGTTGTCGTTGGGTGTGAGGAAGATGACGGGTTAATGGTGGAGAGGATTGTATTTGTTGGGTTTGGTGGATTAGTTGGGTTTGAAAATGTATTAATTTGTGGATTGGTTGGTGGGCCTGGAGGAGTTGGACCTGTGTTTAAATTAGGGGCCTGGACAAATTGGTTTGAGTTGTAGAATGAGTTAAGGTTGTAGAACTTTCACCTGGGTTTCGTGATTGTGATTTAGTCTGCGGCACATCGGGAAGAACCATGCTCGGAGTCGCCGTTTGCCGCAGTTGGACCGGAGATGGAGCTGAGCGAGTGACCGCAGTGATCGTTGGAATCCAGGCTTGGTCTGGTTCGGTATTGGTGGGTATAGGATAAGGAGAGTGATGAGTTTGGAAAGGGAATTGTTGCTCGTTGAACTGTACATGACGAGAGACATACACCCTGCCGATGGTTATATCAAGACACAAGTATGCACTCTATGATGTGGAGTAACCGAAAAACACACACGGCTTGGATTTATCTTCTAGCTTATGGTTGTTGTACGGGCGGAGCCATGGAAAAAAGAGGCATCCGAAAATGCGAAGGTTGGTGTAGGCTGGTGGTTTCTGGAACAGCTTTTGGTAAGGTGATTGCATGGAGAGGACAGAAGTTAGTAAGCGGTTAATGAGATACACGGCAACGGCAAAAGCAAACGGTCAGTAATCTTTCGGTACCGCAGCGTTGGAAAGCATGGTCGTGCCCGTCTCGACTATGTGTCTGTGTCTACGCTCGATAAGTCGTTGTGTTCAGGCGTGTGCGATGGTGTTGTGAGGTGAGAGATGTCGTGTGCAGTAAGGTATGGGCGTAACGTGATGTACTCGCCACCATTATCCGAGTACAGTGTTGTGATTGTCGTTTGGAACTGCTTCTCAACAATAGCTTTATATGCGATAAAAACGTCTTTGACTTGAGACTTTCTTTGTAATGGATTAAGCCATATATATCTTGTATAGTGGTCAACAAGCACAAGGTAGTATTTGTGGTTTTTTTTGGATATGATGGGAGAACTCCAAACATCGAAGAAAATTATTTGTAAAGGTCGATTGGAAGTAATAGATGATTCAAAGAAGGGAAACTTGTGACTTTTATTAATATGACAATGAGTGCATGAGAAATCTTTGGGAATAGGAGAAGAAAGAGGTAATTGAACTTGAGAAATAATAGAGTTTAAAACTGAAAAATTTGGATGACCCAATCGGGCATGCCAGGAATCAAAGGTTGTTTTTGGTGATAGAGAAGATAAGTAGGATCGGATTTGGGTGGGTTTTGCTGGCCACTCGTAAAGCTCATCTTTAGTCCGTCCTTGGAGTAACGGCGCCCCCGTGCTGAGATCTTTCACCTGAAAGTGTGCAGGAAATAATTCAACAGATACGTGGTTAGAGTTGCACAAGCGGTAAACGGATATAAGGTTCTTTTGTTTATTAGAAACATATAAAACTTTAGTAAGGGATAAAGGACGAGTTTGAGATGAAAGAATAGTGGAACCAGTGTGTGAGATGTCGAGGATTGTGCCGTCTCCAATGAGCACCTCATCGGGTCCAGTGAACGGTTGATGCAAAGAGAGATTCGCGAGGTCATTAGTGATATGGTGTGTAGCACCGCTATCAACTAACCATTTGTTGGCTGTGTATTGAGGCTCGACGGTCAAGTTTGCTCGTGGTTGCCACGGCGGATACTGGTTGTGAGGCTGCATTAACTCTTGATTGGAGACACGGTTGGGAGGCTGATACTGCGGACAGCGACGAGCATTATGTTCGTGTGTTCCATAAAGCTGGCAACGTCCTAAGTATGGACGTGGTGTGAAGGAGCTTGGTCGCTGGTTGTAGTTGTTGTTCTGTGGTGGCCAAGGTGTATTTCGGTGTTGATTCTTGTTCGAGTACGAACGAGTGTTCGAGTGGTTGCGATTGTTGACGTTGCTTTGTGGAGTGTTACGGTGCATAACAACATTAGCAGAAACGGGGAGCAGAGACGAGACAGAGTTCCTCTGTAATTTGGCTTCGTGATTAAGGAGTATTTCATGAATCTCGATGAGCGATGGTGGCGTATCTTTACTTTCAATCTGATCAATGATCGGTTTGTAATCCTCAGGAAGGCCATCAAGAATTGTTTCCACTTGATCTTCATGATCGAGTCATTTTCCTAGAATCGCTAATTGGTCAAATCGTGTCGTGAGGCCTTGAATGTACTCATCTACTGTTTTTGTGCCTTTCTTCCACTCCTTAAGTTGTTGGCGAAGCTGTTTGATGTGACCTCGGCTCGGTTTTGAGTACGTTTCTGCGAGTGTTGATCAGATCTGAGACATCGTGGCGGCACGCGAGACAATCGGTTGAATGGTGGTGCAAATAACACCAAGCAATGCACTATAAACAAGTTTATCTTGTCGTTTGTAGTGAGCATACTCAGGGTTTGGTTGTGAGACACCTTGGACTGTGATGGTGGCAGGCGGGATGGGAAGAGAACCATCTAGATATCCGCCGAGTTCATACGCATCAAAAAGAGCAAAGACTTGTTTGTTCCACATGAGATGGTTGGTGTTTGTGAGTTTGGCCACATTTGTCATATTGACACTAAAGAGAGTTTGATTGTTGAACAATATTTGTTCATTGGTTGGGGTAGGAGAAGCCATTTTCGTGAAGGAAGGTGAAGAAGAGAAGAGAAGAGCGGCCGGAGAAAAAAAAAATTAATTGGTGGCGCTGATACCATCTATCTTATTAAAAGAGTAGACACAACTCACTTCATGTGTGATATTTTAAATAATGCACTTATCTTTTAGTTTACCATATATCTACTAAATATCTTATTAAATATATATAATGAATTAAAAGAAATAAATTTACTATAATTTCTCTTTCGTTATTGTATGTTCTTCATTATGATGTATAGTCT
Source organism: Anastatica hierochuntica (assembly GCA_900406275.1). Taxonomy (NCBI): domain Eukaryota; kingdom Viridiplantae; phylum Streptophyta; class Magnoliopsida; order Brassicales; family Brassicaceae; genus Anastatica; species Anastatica hierochuntica. The sequence goes on along the minus strand of OVAN01000809.1, from coordinate 41,238 downwards.
ATGCTTATGAGTATTATATTCTCTTATTCATTTAATATAATCTTTAGTATGTTCTTCAATATGATGTATAGTCTACGCTTAAAAGTATTATATTCTCTTATTCATTTAATATAATCTTACTCTGATTTCTTTTTCACATTGACGCATAAGTATTAGTGGTGGACATTCAGTTCTTCGGTTCGATTTGGTTCGGTTAATTCGGTTCCTAAATTTTGGAACCATATTGGAACTGAAAGATTTTCGGTTCGGTTCGGTTTCGGTTTCGTTTCGGTTTCGGTTACAAGTAAATATAAAATTTCGGGTAATTTTGGATATTTTTGATTATTTGTGAGTATTTTCAGGTATTTTTAAATATTTTGGATAATTTTTAATATCCTGGTTCTTTTCGGTTACCCAACAAAATTTTGGTCAGGTTCTTTCTGTTCTCAAAAATTGGAATCGTTCAGGTATTTTTTTCATTTTTCGGTTTTGGTTCGTTTCGATTATCGGTTTTTCGATACGATTTTTCGGTTCCGGTCAATTTTCCTATCCCTAATAAATATAATCTATTTTATTAAAATTGAAGCATACAAATTTTTCCATGTGTGATTTTTAAAATTAAACATTTATTAGAAATTTTATTAAATGTATCTAATGAATATGAGTATCTTTAAATATGAATAACATTGGAATATTTCAATATCTTTTTCATATAATTATTACAATATAAATATTTTTAATATAAAATTTGTTTCAAAAATAAAAAAAAAGTTTATAAGGTAATAAAATTTATAAAAACATATAAAATTTATAAAATGATTTTAAAAAACTATAGAAATTTAAGTTTAGTAAAAAAACAATACTCCAACGGGTTTTGTTTCACGATATTTGAGATACTATCCAAACTGAACTCAAACCCGAATACGTACGGGTGCTCAAAAAACGCGAAAAATCCGAAAGTCTCAAACTTAAACTTGAACATGAAATTTTGAACTTGAACTCGAAACATGATATTTGAAATAACCAAAAAATCCGAATTCGATACACTATAAATTAAATATGATCAATCATATATCGAATACATAAAAATTAACAAAACACATGCGCGGGTCAAACTCTAGTATAGGTTAAAAAATTTGCCTTTATTTATTAATATAACATCGTATATATACAAGAGTACATAGGATTTCTATACTATAGTAATTACACACTAGTCCTTACTAAATTCTATATTCTATAGGGATAACCCGAAATCTCTTTGGCCATCCCTGTTATGAAATAAAACACCGAAACAATTAAAATGTAGAGGTTTACTCTCAAGTACCTGAAAGGGGTAGAATTAGGGAATTTGAGAAACACTGAGAAGAAGCGTTTGTAAAATGTGAAACCACAACACGAACACAAACACATATGCTCGCGAATCGTTGTTCTCTCTTCGTGATGGAATGTCTTGTCTATTTTTGATTTTGGATGTTTCTCGACTCTTCTAGTTGTGGATTCCCCTACACGGAATTGCATAACGATTCATTAGAGTTGCCTCTGGGTTTTAATCCGTGGTTGATTGGGTGCTGTTCCTTCACAATATTTTTGATTTTGTATGTTTGGGTTTTTGCAAGTGATGCTGCTGAAAGTAATGTTGCTTTCACTGTGTCACGGAGACGCACTGTTACTACTGGACATTGTGGCGTATGGAGGCTATATGCAGTGGATATTATCCTTTATGAATATGTCAACAAAGAAGCTTCTTCATAACTCAAAAAAGTTTTGATTGTTCACTGCATTTGATTGTTTTGTGATGATGATAATTTTATTATTACTACTGTCTTCCAAAGGTACTTCTTTAGCACCTTCCTTATGGCTCAATTCATTACAACAATCTGCCTATGGACATTTTCTAGGGAGTGGTTTCCCACAGAGTAACTCATTTCCAATGTAAATCGACGCATCTTCAAACTTGAGAAGCTTTGGTATGCTCCCTTCCAGTTTATTGTACGAAAGGTTCAGCCTTTGCAGAGATTTTATGGCTGCCAAGCTCTCAGGAATGGCTCCAGAAAACTTGTTTCTTGATAGATCAAGCGTCTCCAAGTGACTTAGTTCTGAAATTTTCCCTGGAATGCTTCCTGCCATGGAGTTTCTTGATAGGTTCAGGATTCTAAGGTAAGCGAGGCTCAAGATTTCCGCTGGTATTTCTCCCTTTATGTTGTTTCCTGAAAGGTTTATGCTATTGACTACCTCTTGGTATTTACGACCTCTTGTAACAATGTAGACTAGATTCTGGAACACCTCGCTGCTTGTATTGCGCACAATGGCTGTAAGATTGCTGATGCATTTTGGAACCGGACCTGAGATCTTGTTTCCTGAGAGGTCAAGAATGTGTAGATTTGGAGCGCTGCAGAGGCCATCGGGGATTTGACCACTGAAGGAATTGCTTTGCAGACGAAGCATGAACAAAGAAGACAGCTTTCCTAGCCATGATGGAAGCTTCCCAGACAGCTTGTTTCCTCCGAGATCGATGCTCGTCAGGCCAGAGCATTTCTGAAGAGTGTCTGGTATTTTACCTTCCAATGCATTCTGGTTCAAAAGCAAGACACTGAGTGAAGGTAACACGCCGAGAGACTCTGGTATTTCGCCTGATATGTTATTCTCAGATGCGTCAATTCCCCAGAGCATGAATGAACTATGCCAGCACTTTGGGAAAGTACCAGAGAAATGGTTGTTTCTTATAGAGAGAATTTGCAGTCCGGATATTTCACAGAGAGACGGTGGGATTTCTCCGGTGAAGCTGTTATGAAAGAGGTAGAAGTTCTGCAATCTTGGCATCAAGACATCAATGTTCAGTGGAAGAGAGCCAGAGAAGTTGTTCTCGTAAAGACGCAGCTCTGTTGCGTTTGTTGACCAGAGAGGGAAAGGGCCTTGGAAGTTGTTTGAGCTCAAATCAACGATGTTTAACTTCGGGAATGCAAGCTTTTGAGGTAATCTACCTTTGATCCTGTTGTTTGCTAGAATAAGGGAACTTACTTCAGAGGAGATTCCTGAAAACCAGCTATCGGGAATTGTATCTGCGATTCCAGTGTTTCTGAGTGTGACAGAGTTAAGTTTGGTTTGTACCTGAAGCCACATCGGAAACAAAGGACCAATCTGGCAGTTCTCTATCTGGATCACCTCCAGTCTGAAAGGAGGAACCCAGGTAGGTGGCAGCTTGAAGACAAGAGATCTGTTTGGCTCGGTTGTGAGACGGATGCTTTTCAAGTGCCTAAGGTTTTCGAAATGAGACTTGAGCATAACACCTTCCCATGAATTCATCATTAAGTTCAGGTTCTCAAGCTCCTCAAGCTGCCCCAAGCTTTCTGCGATTTTCCCGTTCATGGCGTTGAAAGAAAGATCAAGCTTCTTCAGAGACACCATGTTTCCTACCGAGGAAGGGATCGAACCCGTGAAGGAATTCGATGCGAGATCCAGAATCTGCAGTTTCCTCAATGCTCCAAGCGACTCGGGCAATGTCCCAGCTAACTTGTTGGAACTAAGATCGAGAAAAACCAAGCTATTGTCTCTGTTTCTGGAGAAGGCGTCTAGAAACCCATGGACTTGACCATTGAGTTCGTTTGCAGAAAGGTCTAGATACTTCAGTTGAGGAAGATCTCCAAGAACCGATGGAATCTCGCCTGCCAGTACCAGGTTATTGGACAGATCCAACGCCTCTAGAAGCTTCAAGTTCTTGAAACCAGAAGGAATCGAGCCCTGGAGATAGGCCCAACTGAAGAAGAGCTTTCTTAGGCTGGTGAGACCAAATAGCCAGTCAGGTAATGGCGAATTGAGAGAGTTCTCAGACAAATCAAGAACTTCAAGGAGCTTCAGATTTGCAGACGAAGGCAGCGAGGGAGGTAAGTTCTTGAGCTCACACTTGAACAGATGCAACTCCTTCAGCTTCGAGAGACTACTGAAATCTTGTAACCAGGTTTCACCGACACCGTTCAGATTCACATACCCCAAGTTAAGGTAGCTCAGGGAAGCAGACAGACCCGAAAGCCACGCGAGGTTGCTTGCTCGCAAAGCAAACTCACCAGAGTCACTGAACGACTCAGCATACAGATCAAGAGACTCCAGCTTCGACAAATTCCCAAGAGCCGGAGGAATTTCACCGGAGAACGATGAGGAAGAAAGATTCAGGTACCTTAGGCTAGAGATCTGGCCGATAAACTGAGGGATCTGAAGCCCGTTGAAATTGTTGAAACTCAGGTCAAGATAGCTCAAGAACTTGAGACGAGTCAAAGAAGGATGTATCTTACCCCGCAAGCAACCTCTTTTATACTCATCGGAGTTAACTATTTGATTGGGGTTTCTGAGATCAATCTTGATGACGTGGCTGGTCAGGGCGTCGCAGAGAACACCAGTCCAGTTGCAGCAGTCAGGTCCGGACCAAGAAGATAGTCGACCAGAAACATCGGTTAGTGATTGTTTGAAGGTGAGAAGAGCATCTCGCTCGGTGGATATGCATTTAGGATTAGATGCTGAGCCAAAATTAGGGTTTTTTAGAAGTAAGATGAGAAGAAGAGAGAAGATGAAGAAGCTTGGCCTGAGTTTGAGCTTGAGGTCCATACTTGAGCTATGTTTGTTTGTGTCTTTTGTTAACGTTTAGATTATGTACATATATATATATATATGGTTTAAACGCAGACATATTAGACCAGTATTATAATATTTTATATGCAAGTACGTATTTTTACGCGAACAAATACGAACACGGCTTATAAATGAACCCAAAAAAAAACATGAACATTAACTTAAACTAATGTATATGTATTTAAAATACGAATGTGAACACTGGCTACATACATATATATAAAAATATGGATATGAAAACGTGCTTGCTGGTAATGGCTGGCACGCATCGGAGTAGTAAGTGCAATAAGATATTTGAGCATCACATCACATGGCTCGCATCGTGTTTTATAATGGGATCTTGTCTATTTTTTTTGTTTTATTTTAATGGTCGTCCCACTCGTTAAAATGCGATCTTGTCCCATTTGACATTTATTCGAGTGTACGGATGATCTTTTAATTTTTTTATGTATTCAAATTATGATTGATTATGTTAAATTTTTTGACAATCGAATTCAAAATTTTCGATTATTTCCAGTTTTGGAGTCCAAATCCAAGTTCAGAATTTTTAAAATATTCAGTTATTTCAAATTCCATGTTCTAGTTTAAGTTTGTAATTTTCGGGATTTCAAAGTTTTGGATACTCGTATAGATTTTCGAGTACAGATTTGGTTCAGGTAATATACGATACCCGAAACACCGTAAAACAAAATTCGTTCAAGTATTTTTTTTAGGAAAAACATGAGATGACTAAACTTAAATTTTTTTTAGTTTATATAGATTATTTTTATAAGTTTAAATTTTATCACTTTATGATGTTTTTGGTATTTTTGTAACAAATTTTATTTTGAAAATATTAATATTATAATTGAATTATTTTAAAAAAGTTATTGTTTTATTTTTAATTTGAGAACAAATTATATTTTAAACTTTATGAAAAATGATGATTTTCACTTTTAGTTAAATGTCATATTTTCTTAACTAAATCTAACCATGTATATTGAGATAACAATAATATAATATTCTAATAAATTAAATATCAAAATTTAGATACAATGATATTTTACGTAATATACCGCATTAGAGTATCATTATTTTCAGTAAGGTGCTTCTATTTTAATAGAACATGTAATGATGAGATTTTCTTTAAAATTATGATGAGATTCTTTAGGTTTACTCAAAACTGGCTAATTTGTCATGAGTATTAATTACTGGTAAAGTAAAATCTCAAAATATTACTTTCTCTATTTCAAAATAATAGATTTTTGTGTTGAAAAAAAGATTTTTTAGATTTTTCAAACATATTAAAAAATTTTAATATTTAACTATAAGTACCTCATTCTTTTGTAAAACACAAATTACTATAAATTTAAACCAATAATAATTCAAACAATACAATTATTTTAACAAAGACTTGTTGCAATTTGTAATCAAAACTATAATAACAGAAGTGCTTCTCAATACTATAAGTTTTTTTGAGTTATGAGAAATTGACACATCATCACAAAATAGAGCAATCAAAATAAAACATTAATACACATCATAACTTTTATAAAAAATTATACTTAAAAATACATATATCTCATGTCTTTTCATCTCTCCTTTTACTTTATATTAACTATGACAAAATGAAATCAATTAGATAAATATACGATTTTCAAAATATCAACAATTTTCTAAATATTCTTGTATTCCTATTTCTATAAAAAAATATTTTCACCAAGTTTTTAATTATGTTTTATCTTTATCATTTGTTTCATCTTCCGGTCTTCTAATATGTTATGACATTAATTTTTTTATTTATAATTCTTTTGATATTACATAAATATACATTATGTCATAAGAATTGTGTTAAAATATCTTTAAATGTTGTTCATTGTTTACATGTAGGTTTTAACCTATATATAATACTTTTTTGTTATGTAAGAAAAACATTTAAGAAAAAAATTATTGTGTTGCGAAGATCCCTAATAAATTTTAATTTAATAATTTTGGATGGATTAATACATATTTTAGAGAAAAAATGTTTCTTTAACTATTTTGAATGAGTTTTGATTTTTCTCAAATTTCATTCTTTGAGTCTTTAGTCTAACTTTTTTTATTAATCTCAGTTAATATAATTATGAATCATGCTAAAATATATTAAAATATATGAAAAGCTCAATTTAGCAAATGACTCAAGTGAACAAAAGTCAAAATTTCAACATAAAAATGTTATTATATTCTAGCTACATCTACCAAAATATTATAGGAAAATTGCAATCAATAATACTATTTTCCCCAAAAATTAACAAACTATCATTTTTCACACTCTCTTTCCTCTTTTTCTTTCCTATCTCTCTCATCCCCTCTCACTACAAACTTAATTAATCACCCAAAAATTATTATTCATCAAATTCACCCAATATTATATTTAAGATTTTGATTAACAAATTTAAATTTTTGAAGAGAATAAAGTTTGACTTTTCATGCTAATTTTTGTGGTCTAAAATTTTAAGATATTTTTAGGAATTTTAAGGATAAAAATTTTAGTTGACCTTTTTGTTTGAAGAAGTTCTTCCATGAGAAATTAAATATTCACATTATTAAGTGATATTGTGATGTTATGATAGTTCAATCATCATTATGTTGTTTAATAGATGCTTTGATATATTTAACGTTAGCAAATTTACTTGAGCTATTAAACTATGAATTCAAATGAAGTTGAAAGCTTGAGGAAAACAACTATGATTTTGGCTATATTTAGAAAAATGATTATGCACTAACAATTTAAAATTATTTTTATAGTTAACTAAATTTACAAAAGAATCTTCTGATATTATTTTTTTTATCATCGAATGCTAGAACAAATTTCAAAGGTTTGAAGCTTACAATATTTTATGTCATGAATGCAAATTTTTAAGAAATTTTTGTTTGCTAAAATTATTTATTTTAAAATTTTTTATATTTTACTATTTCTTTAGGTAAAATTTAGCTTTCTCTTAATTATATAAGAATATTATTTTTATTATTCATATATTTGTTATTGAAGACATATATATTATAAATACAACGAAATCTTTTATATTATATATAAAATAAATATTTACTTTTGCATTACTTTTTACTCTATGCGATACTAATAAAAATGTGAAATCAAATATTCATTTTTATATATAAAAATGATACTAAATGAAAAACTAGAAAGAAAATATAAAAAGAACCTGCAACTTAATACGGAAAATAAATCTAATTTATTAATAATAACTAATAAAAATTGCATAGAAAACATAAAACATATTCATAGAAACAAAAAGAATTTCTAAAACATCTAATAATTTTGAAACGGAAGGAGTAACTGATTAAGCATAAATGCAAATTCTCTGTCGGCTTTGAGTGTCAATGCAATGGCTGCAAATGCAAGAATAAACTGGTGAGGATATGAATGTAAATGCTCTAACAACAGTCTCAATACGAAAGAACAAAACACTTGTATACTTTAAATGAGTTAAATCCGCACCCGCATCTTGTGCAAACGGACTGTTCTTTACAGTTGTGGTCTAACAGCCATTTTAAGCTTTCTCCTTATGTTCTTATATATTCTACAAGTCCCATCTTGAGGTGAAGTCACTCGTCAAACTCTAATTATCCTTCAAAGTAGTTTCACATGGTTTAGAAAATGTCTTGATGTCTTTTTGTGAAAAATCCAAAATTTAAATAAAATAAAATTTGCTTTCATTGAGAGTTGAACTCAAGACCTCCCGCTTACTAAACGGGTGCTCTAACCAACTGAGCTATGAAAGCTTTTGTTTTAAATGTAACTAAAACAACAAACTTCTACAATTGTAGAGGTTAAAAACATAGAAGAGTTATTCTTTAAATGATGAATTTACGAATTAGACCTTTACTTTTATTTAAACTGCACATTTCACCCAGATTTCTCAATTCGTTCCAAATTAGCTTAGCATTCAGGGTTTTAGGTTTCTTCCTCAATTAGCGAATTCACCCGATCGAATTGATCAGTGAGATAGAGAGAGAGGAGGAGAGAAATGGGTGCTCAGAAGAAAGGCGCCGCTAGGGTTTCAGATGATTCGGAGGAACAGAGCCGTCAACGTCTGCAAGCCATTCTTCTCGCCGACAGCTTCACTACGAAGTTCCGTCCCGTAACCCTAGAACGCCCAAAGGTACTGTTGCCTCTAGTCAATGTCCCAATGATTGATTATACCTTGGCATGGCTCGAATCTGCTGGGATCGAGGAGGTTTTCGTCTTCTGCTGTGCTCACTCGTTGCAGGTTATCGATTATCTCGAGAAATCTGAATGGTACTCGCACCCAAACATGTTGGTGAGAACGATTGAGTCGCAAAAATCCATCAGTGCTGGAGATGCTCTTCGTTTCATCTATGAACAAGAGACGGATACGTCTCAGATTCAAGGCGACTTTGTTCTTGTCAGTGGAGATACGGTGAGCAACATGCCACTCGCCGATTTGATTCAGGAACACAGAGACAGGAAGAAGAAAGATGAGAAAGCCATTATGACTATGGTGATTAAGCAGTCGAAACCTTCTCCGGTCACGCACCAGTCTAGACTAGGAACGGATCAGCTCTTCATCGCTGTAGATCCTTTGACAAAACAGCTTCTTTATTACGAGGAGGATAAGATCGATCCTGCCAAAGGCTCCGTTTGCTTAGATAAGTCATTGATGGAAAGCAATCCGTCTCTTTTACTATACAATGATATGCAGGATTGCTATATTGACATCTGTTCTCCTGAGGTGCTTAGTCTCTTTGAGGATAACTTCGATTATCAACATCTGCGCCGTCATTTTGTCAAGGGTGTGCTTCATGATGATATTATGGGTTACAAGATTTTCACTCATGAAATTCATTCGAGCTATGCTGCTAGGATTGATAACTTTCGAAGCTATGACACGGTTAGCAAGGATATAATCCAGAGGTGGACTTACCCGTATGTACCAGATATCAATTTTAGCGGCAATCGACCTTTAAAGCTCGGGAGACAAGGAATATACAAGGCGTCTGATGCAATTCAACCATGGTCTGCTGATGTTGGAGCTTCCACTGTCATTGGACACGGCACAAAAATTGGGAATGGAGATAAAATCTTGAACTCGGTTATTGGGGATGGATGTTCTATTGGATCAAACGTGGTGATAGAAGGCTCATACATATGGAACAATGTTACAATTGAAGATGGATGTGAGATAAGGAACGCTATTGTCTGTGATGAGGTGAAAATTAAAGCAGGGGCGGTTCTGGAGCCTGGTGTTGTTTTGTCTTTCAAGGTTGTAGTTGGGCGAAACGTTGTTGTACCTGCATATTCAAAGGTTTCGTTACTTCAACAGCCAACTAAAGAAGACAGCGATGAAGAACTGGAATATGCTGACAGTAGCAGCGGAACTGCGGATCTTTTGTCAAGCCTAAGTTTGCAAATGGAGTCCAAAGCATCTGAGCTTGGTCCTGATGGAGGAGGTTACATATGGGAAGCATGTGAAGGGGCTCATGATGAGGAGTGGAAGCATTCTGTTGCACCAATCCCCAAGGATAAACTTGCTGAGATCATGGCTCAAGCCATGGACAACGATGACATAGAGGATGAGAGTGTTGTTCCGACTTCTGGAGAGTTGAAATCTGATGCTGATAGTATTAACACTGATGTGATTGATCCTAATGATGACTATGGTTACTTTGAGAAAGAAGTTGAAGCTACCTTCTTAAGGGCCGATCAGGAGGGTATTGCAGTGGACCTTGGAATTTTGGAGATTAACTCGCTCCGGTTGTCATACAACATGGAAACTGCAGATTGTGCTGGAGCAATATTCTACTCTATGATGAAACTGGCAGTTGAGAAATCACATAACTCTGCGAGTGAGTTGTATAAAAACGCAGTGAGCGTCATTACAAAATGGAAGGGACTTCTTGGGTTCTACGTAAAGCAAACTGATGAACAGATAGAAGTGATAATGAAATTCGAAGAGATGTGTCAAGAGACCGCGAAAGAGCTGGGCCCTTTGTTTGCTCAGATTCTGCATGTTCTATATGAGAAAGATGTGTTGGAAGAAGAAGCGATCTTGAGATGGGCGGAAGAGAAAGAAGGCGCAGATGCAGCTGACAAAGTTTATCTGCAGCAATGTGAGGCGTTCATCCAATGGCTGAAGGAAGCATCTGAGGAAGAAGATGAAGATGAAGAAGAAGAAGATGGCTGAATGGGTAAAACCCAAGTTCCAATGGCTTTCGAATGGAGTTCCATTTTGCAGTTGATGGCCTCATACTTGGATCGATCATTTACACTGAAGAGATGCTCCGCTTGCATTATCAACAATCTGATTTTTCGTGTTTTTTGTGTTTGTTATCTCATCCATCTGAGTTTGATATCATTTATGGAGTTACCTTTTAGCAGATTCTATGATTCATAGGACCTAAAATAACAGGATCAGCTTATGTTGAGCTTGCAAAGGCCATTAGTGTTTTCGCCAGTGGTATAAGAGCATGTACATTGGTGGATTTATGATTGGAGTCCTTAGCAATTTATTTAATTTTTTTTTAAGTTAAGGATTTTATGAAAAATGGATTGTCTAATGGTGAACTCCAAAGTTGGAGTCCTTAAGGAAAAAAAAAATTAATTTTAAACATTTTGGGTTCGGATCGGGATATTTTAAACAGAGAAACGGATCCAAAACTTCTTAAATCGTAAATGAATATGTAACGGTTCAAAAAACCGAAATACAAAAAAACGGATCTGAAACGGAACCGAAACGAATATTTTCGAGTATTTTGGGTTCGGAACGGGATATTTTAAACAGATCTGAAACAGATCCAAAACTTCAAAAATCGTAAATGAATATGTAACGGTTCAAAAAACCGAAATACAAAAAAAAACGGATCTGAAACGGAACCGAAACGGATATTTTCGGGTATTTTGGGTTCGGATCGTGATATTTTAAACATATCTGAAACAGATCCGAAACTTCAAAAATCGTAAATGAATATGTAACGGTTCCAAAAACTGAAAAACAAATAAAAAACGGATCTGAAACGGAACCGAAACGGATATTTTCGGGTATTTTGGGTTCGGATCGGGATATTTTAAACAGATCTAAAACGGATCCGAAATTTCAAAAATCGTAAATGAATATGTAATGGTTCAAAAAACCGAAATACAAAAAAAACGGATCCGTAACGGATCCAAAACGGATCATAAAATAAAATTATTCTGACAAAAAAAACACTACATAAGGATCTATCCTTAATTAAGGATTTTAAGAATCAATACTTAATTCAATCGATTTGTTTAATATATATAATATTTTTTTTTGCTTTAAAACCAAGGATCCTTACGGATCGAGCTTTGTACATGCTCTTAGAATGGGGAATTAGTCCCCAAGCTCCAAGACAGAACATGAACAGAGATGTTAAGTTTTGAGTTTTGACATTATTTCTTATACATTTGCGTTAAAACCCCAAATATTACCAAACAATTCCAATTACGTCCTTTTACTTTATCTATTTACAAATTAAAGCATCACAAATTTACGAGATCTTCCTTCGCCGCCTTGTCTCCCTGTTCCTCTCGATTAATTTGATTTTTCGATCTTCGTCTTACAATGGACAAGAATCTCGCCGGAGACTCAATTCCGAGACCCAAATGGAGGAAAGTAGCTTACGGAGGGATGCAAATCGGATACGACGACAACTACACCGACGAATCGTTCCTGGAAGAAATGGTGATGAACGCCAACGTGGTGAGGCGTGATTTGCTCAAGGTGATGAAAGACTCTGTTTCGATCTCTCAATACCTCTGCATCGTTGCGCTCGTCGTCTTGGTTTGGGTCCACACTCTTCGATCATCTTTAGACGAGAACTCGCTCTTGCTGCTTGATCTCTCGCTCTTAGCATTAGGGTTCTTAGTTCTCCTCTTAACCGAAGAAAAAATGCTTTCCTTGAGCCTCCTCTTGCGTTACGTCGTCAACATCTCTTTCTTCACGACGGGTCTCTACGTTTTAGCTCCGATTTACCATACCCTCACCAGATCTATAAGCTCTGATTCGATATGGGCAGTCACAGTTTCACTCCTCTTGCTCCATCTCTTCTTGCACGATTACTCTGGATCCACCATTAGAGCCCCAGGAGCACTCAAGAACCCCAATCTGACGAGCTGTATATCTCTCAATGCTTCGATTGTTGCATCTGTCTTTGTTGCCTCACGGCTTCCTTCAAGGCTCCATGTGTTTGCTGTGATGCTCTTCTCACTCCAAGTCTTCCTCTTTGCTCCTCTTGTCACTTACTGCATCAAGAAATTCTCTTTTGGGTTGCACCTCGTCTTCTCTTTTGCTCTCATGGGTTTGACACTGTACTCAGTTTATTCGCTGCATAGACTCTTCTTTGCTCTGTTTCTTCTTCTTGTGGTTCTTGTTAATGTTGTGTGCCCTTATTGGCTCATAAAGATGCAAGAGTATAAGTTTGAGATCAATGGTCCTTGGGATGAAGCCAAACTTTGTTTTGACATTACTGATTGATACTACCTCTCTGGAATTTGTTAATGATACTATGACTTGTTGGATGATATATAGATTGTTCCTTGGTCTTTAGGTTGTTCTTAGTATTTGCCATGGAGTTGTATCCAAACCTTAACGAAGTTTGTAATTATATGATTGTTTACGTTTACTATGTATTTTTCATACCATTAACTAAGTCAGCAATGTCAGGATGGCCGAGTGGTCTAAGGCGCCAGACTCAAGTTCTGGTCTTCGAAAGAGGCCGTGGGTTCAAATCCCAGTTCTGACAATAATTTTTAAATTTTTAAGAAAATTGTCATGTACAAACTAGGGCTGGGCATATTACCCAGACCCGAAGAACTGACCCGAAAGAACCGGAACCGAAAGAACCGAACCGAAATTTGACAAATACCCGAATGGGTATCAATTTTTGAGAACCGAAAGAACCGGAACCGAACCGAACCGAACCGAAGTTTTTCGGGTACCCGAAAATACCCGAAATATAAATTAGTATCCTAAGGTATTTCGGATATTTTGGGATTTTTTAGATCGGATAACTAAAAATACCCGAAATATACAAAAAATACCCGAAATATTAGTACCCGAAGATACCCGAAAGTACCCGAAAAACTCATAAATACCTGAAATACATGAAAAATATCAAAAAAAAATTAAATTTTTCTCAAAATACACAAAAATATCCAAAAATACCCGAAAGACCCGAAAATACCCAAACCCGATTTGGAACCGAAAAAATTTCGGTTCTTTTTCGGTTCCAGTTTCAAGAACCGAAACCGACCCGAACCCGACGAGAACCGAACCGAAATTTGACAAATACCCGAATGGGTACCAAAATTTAGGAACCGAAAGAACCGACCCGAACCCGATCCGAATACCCGAACGCCCACCCCTAGTACAAACAGCTACACTTGTGCAGATGCACGGGTTAAGGCTGAGCAAAAAAATTGAACCCGCCACGAAAATTCTGAAAAAATATGTGAAAAATTCCGAATGGGTTTTCCGCTCAAGTATTTCGTGTTTCGGTTTTTATCCGAACCGAACCCGAAAACCGAAATTTTCACACACATACACATACATTCATACTAATATACCCTTATACCCGTACACATGCCTTCTTAAATCCAAAAATCCCGAACTCAAACACCCGAAATATCAAGAAAACCCAAATCAAACTCAAACCCGAAATCCGAAAAACCCGAAATCCGAAAAGCCCGAAATCCGTAAAACCCGAAATCCGTAAAACCCGAAAATCCCGAAAAAAAACCCGAAAACCCCGAAAAAAATACGGAAAAAAATGATAAAACCCGAAAAATACCCAAACCCGAACACAAAAAACCCGAAAGTACCCGAACCCGAAAAATATTCGGGTGCACTCGGATTTTGGATGATTTACTAAACCCGACCCGAACCCGAACCGAATTTTCAAAAAACCCGAATGGATCTTGGAATTTTTTAAAACGGGAGCCAAACCCGAACTCAACCCGACCCGAACCCGAACGGGACCCCGGATGCCCAAGCCTAGCACGGGCATTACGATTTTTGTAAAAATTGATCTTGAAAACATAATTACCGATAAAAATTCTAACAGGTTGAATTGCAATGAAATTATGTAATGAAATTTTATCTAAACAGAAGTTTGTATTTGCCAACCCTACAAAAGAAATAGAAATCACGAGTTAGGATAAACCAAACGACGTAAGAATGAGGTCATTGATTTAAAAAAACACCGATTCACAGACATGCTCATCGACCAAGATGAGTTCCATAATTGGACCCTCTGCCACCGAAACGTGTTTCAAAACCCATAACACCTTGACACATATCTTTCAGTTCGTTCGAGATGTATTTAAGTCGACGTATTCGAACATGATCAGTTGTAGGAGAAGAAATGATGGATGTTTGACAATATTATAGTCGTCACAAGTTTGACAATATGGTGGATGTTTAAAAGTGATTGAATTAAGATAAACACAAGTGATTTTTTTTTTTCATTTTGATAAATTCCATAATTTTGAGTAGGGTTAATATAGTCTTTTACAAAAGGTAGATCATTTTTTAAAGCATAAAATAATATATAGCCAATCAGAAGAAGCCACATAAGCGAAAACTTATTTTTTAGAATTAAAATTTAGAAACCGACGAACTACAGAATTGTGCCACGTCATCCGCAAATTATGTGTGATCGCCACGTCAACAAGCGACTTCTCATATAATATATATATATAATTGGCATATTTACACATGAACATCTGGTTGGAGTTTCATAGACAACCTTTCGACGGAATCAAGCGGGAGAATATTTGACGGAGCCACCGAATGTCTACCACCGGCGGTGGAGCAACTACAATCAGAGAAGGAGAAAGTCATGGAACGCATCAGCCGATTGTTATAATTGTTCTCTTCAGACATGAAGACGCTCCTCCTCTCACTTTCGAGACTTTTGCTTCTGTAAATACGCCGTGAGCTCCTCACCTGAGTTAATGCCATGTGGCCTACCGTCTTCTTCGTCAATTGATTCCGTACATCTTATGGTAGCCGGAGTGTAAATCGGTCGAGATTATCTCCCGGTTGAACCAAACAATGTCCAGTCGAATGTGATCTCGTGAATAATACCTCGGTGACTCGGCAGTGTGACAATCTCGTTGACTTTGTCTGAAAAAATCTATTCCTATTGGTCCATGTCATCCCTTCGAGCAAATAGGTGTCTATGGAGTCAAAAACTGTTCGTCCAGAATCCGAAAAGAGAAGATCCATCCGACAGAGTGGACACGTGGAGTGATCAGAGAGCCATATACTTACACAGTCAGCGTGAAACACGTGGCAACAATTAGGCATCAAACGCAGCGTTTCATCGTCTTCGAACTCACATAGACACACTGCACACTCGAGCCCTCCTTTCCCGATCCTCCGATCCTTCACCTCCTAGTAGAGAAACGTCGGGAAAGATTTCACGACATCCGCGTCAATCCCACACGCCGCCGTATTCCTCCTAGCCCTCCTGACGGGACTGAACTCAACGTTGTAGTCGGTGAACCGGTTTACGGATTGATCATGTGAGTCAAATTGGCGAGAGGTCCAGCAATAGCATACCGAAGCCATTCCCACGACGAAGATGGCGAAGATCACGACCGTGATCATTAAGATGGCTAGGTAGCTTGCTTTCGTCTCTGTTTCAGGCTGTCCTATCATCGTCTTACCTGGGTATGAGTCGTATGTCCCGTACTGGAGCAACAAACGTCGGATAGTACTCTCACTAATTGCCATATGATTGTTTCTTTACTAACAAAATGTATTCCATTCATTTGACTTTTTATTATTCATTTTATGGATGAACCTCGATGAAAAATTAAATTTATTCATTCTCAAATCTTATGAGTATACCAACTTTTTATGTAAAAAATTTCATATTAATGAGGTTTGACCAGTTTTTTTATAGCTTGCCATAACCAAATTAAAAAAAAATCTTTACAAATGGATTTATAATGTTAGTTACCATATGATGTATGTATGTTTATATAGCATTCCTCTAGAACTTTAATACTGTTAGTTACCATATATGATGCTGTAGCTAGTAAGAACGAAACTAGTCAAACTAATTTAACCGTGTTTGAGGGATCCACCATACAAAGCATGCACTACTAATTAGTAGTTACAATATATTTTAGAGTATTTCCAATTCATTGCTATTTTTTTGACTCATTTTTAATAGAGTAAAATTGATTTCAATCAACTTCTATTTCTTCTTTTGAAACATAGATTGTTATTTTCCCTCTATATTTAAAGGGAAAAATAGCATTCCTCTATAATAAAGACATATTTTTTTATTTACACAATAGTTTTTTAATTTTTTGTGATTATAACTAAAATGCATGTTTATGAAAAAATAATATTTTTTAACATAAAAACCACAACTTTTTTGTTTACAGTTATAAATAAAATAAATAAACAATGTTATTATTTTTGTTGGAATGTAATATTTTATTTCCACAAAAAATCTATTTACAAAAGAATGCAACTTTTCCTAAATGTTTGAACATAAGCTAAAAAGTTATAAAAGNTAAAAAAAAAATAGGAAAAAAAAAAAAAAAAAAAAGAATTCTTAAGATCCCTGGGACTGCGTGAGAAACCAGAGCTGAAGGAGTCGGTTCTGGCCTTGGTCAGCAGGTCTTTTGAAGAGAGAACAACTTGTTTCTAATGACTCGATCCACAAGAGCTTTCAGATTTGTTGTTGTTTGTGGAGAACTTCCATGACGCTGATTGTTTCGTTCTCCCCACAAATAGTAAAGAGCTACATGAAAAACATAGCCCAAAAGTTGATGGTGAAGTCTTGATAAACTGTGAGTCGAGAGAGTGACAAGGAGCTGGTCCCAATCCTCTGTAAAAGAATTTTGCATTATTCCACCAGCCAATGCACGCCATAAAGACTAGGAATAAGTACACTGAAAAAATAAATGAGTTTTTGTTTCTGCTAGGTCATCACACAATACACATGCCGCAGAGATCCCCTGTCCCCAAGTCGCCATGCGTTCTGCAGACAGCGTGTCCTTAGCAACTAACCATACTTGGAAAGCCCACTTAGGCGTAAAATCCTTAATCCAAACTACATTAAACCAAGGAACCTATAGATGTTGGTCCCAAATTTGGTCCCAAGTCGCCTTAGAACAAAACTCAAGAGAAAAAGAAGTTTCATTCTTACGCCAATAAATACGATCTGGACCATTCTCCTCTACTGGTAAGTGCAAATTAGATAGAGCAGAGACTATGAGTCGAAGACCAACAAAACGTTGACGCCTAAACACCTAAGAGCCCGCAACCGCCTCCGAGACAGTGACAAGTAGCAGAATACCCAAAGCTCGGGGACCTTCATCACCCACAATATCCAACAATCTCCCAAGCGGAGACCAATGATCCCACCAGAACATACCAGTCTTACCATCTTGGATTTCCACTCGCAAGAAACCGTATGCCAAAGGTTGAAGCTTAAGTAGCTTGCGCCAGTTCCAAGAGCCAATAAGATTAGAAGCAAACCATAAAGAGTTTTCCCGGACTAGATACTTTTGAACTCAATTCACCCACAGTGACTTGGCTGAAGAGACAATTCGCCAGATTAGTTTTAGACCAAAAACTATGTTCATATCCAAAGTAGAACAAAAGCCAAGACCTCCTTATACTTTCAGTCTACAAACCTAACTCCAAGAAACTTTTGCTTTGTTTGGATTCAAATCAGAACCAGACCAGAGAAAGGCGGCACATAGCTTATTAATTTCTCACAAACAACTCTTCGGTAGACGAAAAGTAGCACACCAAAAGTGAGATATGCTTCGAATCACTGAGAGAAGAAGCTGCATACGCCCTGCAAATGACAAAAGATGGACCGACCAAGTCTGGAACTTTAATCGAATTTTTACCAGCAAGGGCTCATAATCATCCTTACTCAAACGCTTTATTGTTAACGGTAACCTGAGATATCTCACAGGTAACTGCTCCAGCTTAAACTCATAAGATGACCCCATCGCGTCCCTGTCTGAGACAGAAATTCCCGCCGCAAAGAAAGACAACTTTTCCAAATTAATGTGCAACCCTGAAAGCTGAGCAAAATGATGAAAAGTGTTAATCACACCTTCAATTGATTGAGTGGTACCATCTGTGAACACCAAGATGTCGTCCGCAAGAAATAAATGAGTGAGCTTGAGATGGCAGCATTTTGGATGATATTCAATCATACCACCAGCTGCGTTCTTATCCAAGAGAGCCGAGAGAATATTCATCACAATAATAAACAAATATGGAGACAATGAGCAGCCTTGCCTTAATCTTCGCTTGCTTCGAAACAACCCTGCCAACTCACCATTAACCTGAACTTAAAAAGACGTTGTAGATATAAAAGTGTTGATCCATTTGATGAAAATCTCAGGAAGTTCAATAGCACGCAAAGCATTATTGATAAAGCTCCATTATAGTAAATCAAACGCTTTAGCAATATCTATCTTGAGGAGAGCTCGCGGTGAGACCGAATCCTTATGGTAGTCCTTGACAAGTTCAGTTGCAAAAAGCACATTCTCCAACAACAATCTATTTTGCACAAATGCAGATTGATTCGGCGCTACAAATTTCGGTAGAATACATTTTAACCGATTTGCCAAAATTTTAGATATTACCTTGTATAACACATTACAAAGAGATGGGTCTATAATCGTGAATCTCCATAGCATCCTCACGCTTAGGAATCAAAGCAAGAATTTTTGCATTTATTCCCTTTAGAAAATAACCATTAGAGAAGAAAGATATTACCGCATTGGTGAAGTCTCTGCCAACAATGCTCCAAGAGGATTTAAAAAACTCCTTCGTGTAACCGTCAGGCCCCAGAGATTTATTTGAAGGCATCAAGAATAGGACAACCCTGATTTCTTCATCTAGAATCAGTGCAACCAACCTCTGCTTGTCACTAGCAGAACAACGATAAGTTAACAGACCTTGCAAAAGATCTACATCTATTCCAGTATAATAATCTGGTTGTTCCTGTAGGAAACCCTGAAACCACTGCTTAGCTTCATTCTTTATCCCTTGCACATCTGTTATTAATAACCCCTCAGAATTTCGAACCACATGAATCGCATTCTGGGAAACTCTTGCCTGCATGACTTTGTGAAAAAAACTGATTATTTTGGTCGCCCACACGGATTCAATGAATCTTCGACCTTTTCTTGTAGTAAGCTTCCTCAATAGTTACAATTCGATTCCATTTTTCAGCAGCCACACTCTCTTCTCTGAAGGTCTCAGCGCATGGATTTTGCTACGCAAGTTGTTGTGTAACGCATAGACTGACATATGCCTCCTTCACTTGGCGAGGTAAGTTCCCGACCTTGTCCTTGTTCAAATTTCGTAGCTTGCCCTTCAATATCTTAAGCTTCCTAGAGAAGCGATAAATTGCCTCAATAGATACAAACAACGGCGCTGTCTGCTCCCAATATTCTGTAACCAAAGGAATAAAAGCCTTCTATCGACGTTAACATATTAAAGAACTTGAAAGGCCTAATCGATCCCATCACTTGAGAGCTAAGTTTCAAATGACTTCTTGCATGGTTAGAGCACCCTCCAACCTCAAACAAAGTGTAAGAATGTGGGAAAGCAGCCAACCATGAATCATTAGTGATTGTTCAATCCAATTTCTTATTTATGGATCTGCCATCGTGGTGGTTGGACCATGTAAGATGAAGACCATGAGAGGAAAGATCCGAGAGGGAACAATCAACCACGTCCTCCTGAAAATCTCGCATACCTAATGTATAATGAGCATGACCCGAGTGCTCCGACAGTTGCAGTATCTCATTAATATCACCCATGAGAATCCATGGCTTATTCATGAACAAAGGAGATCTGTGCTGAGAGCGAATATCCTCCCATAACTCTCGACGCTCTGCCTCAAAGTTAGAAGCGTAAACGAAGGAACAAAAGAATTCAATTTCTTGGTGCGGTATTGATATTGAACAAGTGATAATCTGAGATGACTTGTAGACAGGAGTGAGTATGATAGAATCATGCCACATTTCCCATATACGCCCCAATCTATGGTGCTCATAGTTCGACATAAACGAGCAACCAGAGAATCTTGAGTAATCTCGACTAGCAGAGGATTCCTTGATTCTCGTTTCCAGCACACATCCAAATAGCAGAGAAGATGAACATGGCCAGTCACGTAAAATATCTTGTTTCCTTGTTTGATTGAAACCCCGAAAATTCCAAGAAAACTCGGACATCAATGCTTTTTGGTGGTTGCTCTTCTCCGTTGTGTTTGATCTTTTCCAGAAACAACGTGAACTTCCTCAATACACCGGTTGACTCCTTTATTTGCTCTCATCGATTTACGGATTTGCTGCTCCGTCATACCATCCTTAACTGCTACATTCGATCGTGATTGATCTTCTCGCACTGGAGTTTCAACTTCCCCTTCCTCTAAATCTGAGTTGGCTACCTCTTCAACAACCGTATTGGTATTGTCCCCTTCATCTTATAACACCGAGAAACGAGATGGGAAAATGGATATGTTTATCTCTGAGGTACCATACTTGGCATCATTATTACGGCCAGACTTTTGTGGTGAAACCTCTTGCCATCCCCTACTGTCACAAGGAGTATTTTCCTTAGCCAAACTTGTCTCCGGAACAGACCTAGTAGCCTCAATAGCAACCTCGGTAGTGTCACCCTCCTCCACTCTTGTTGATTCCAAGTTGTTGGTTAGATCTTCAACCTCCTCCACTTGAATAGGGAGATCATTTGTAACCACCCTCTCGCATTCTTTTCAACAGAATTTCCCAGTGGAACATCTGTCAAGCTAGAGCTCTCTTGATGAACCATAGGTTGAGAAGCCTCCAGAATACGAGTGACAGGTCGAAGAGTATATTTCTTATCATTGTGACCCCATTTCTGGCATATGACACAGCGAGGAGGCAACCACGGGTAAGCTACCTCAATGTCCGCCGTAAAACCCTTCTTTGAACTAAGCTTAATCCGTTTCGGCAACTCCTTTGTTAGATCTGCCTCTACAAAAATGCGAGCCTTCTCCAAATTTGAGCAGACAATTTTCTCTGGATGCAAACGCTTTGGATCTCCCACAGCACTAGCGACAAAACCAAGAGACTTCTCTGAATACAATTGATGTGAAACCTTCTACAAATCAACCCACAATGGGACAGAGGTCAAAATCGGCGGCGTGTTAACCAGGACTAGATTCCACTCCAACACAATCATTGGCACCTCCACAATTTTCCACGTCCCCCGACGGAGAATCCTGTTTCGAGATGCATCATCAACAATTCTGAACTTCATAGTTGTGGAATTAACCACATGAATATCGACCTTAGTGGCTTTCTCCCCTAATGTCCAGATCTTGTTTATGATTACATGGACCTTGGCGACATGAGGTGTCGTGTCCAAGAATCGCCCAATGACAAAATTCTTCCAAAGATGGTTTGTATCATCGACTATATCATCCGAAATGTCGATAGAAGCAGCTCCATCTGTAACTTCAACCGAAAAAGTATGCTTTTTCAAAGTTCTCAAATTCGATCCTGCAACAGACGTCCAAGATGCCTTCGCAGATGAAACAGTAGAAACGGTACACTGATTTGAGATCGTAGGAGGAGAACCTCCCGTATCCACAACAGCCATAGCCACCGGGGATCAACTAACGCGAGCGGCGAATAGAAAGTCCTTTAGGCGGTGGCGGCGACAAAAACCCTTTTTTTTACTACAGTCAACAACCACTACACTCACTACAACAAACTTTTTAACAATATTATTATTTTATATTGAAATTCTAAACTTTTATTTAACAAATAATATTTAAATTTTATATTTAAAACTAAAAATTTAATTATTTAAAGTTCTACATAGATTTTACATATATATTTAAGTTGAACATAAATATAAATTAATACAACATATTTTAACAACTTAATACTCCAGTAAATTATTTTCGGATCCACAAAGATCGTTAAAATATAACACAAACGAAGTAGATGGAAGAGGAGCTTGTTGATTTTGTTGCTGGTGATTGCGATTTTGTATAATCTGTGCTTTCTCTGCTCGGAAATATTCACGAACATTTGGATATTCTATAGAATTTAAGTCACAAACTAAAATTTTGTTTTCTTCCTTCATCTCTTTCAAAGCAAAACGTTTGCTTTGAATATCCAATTGTTGTTGTCTTTGTCCTACTCCTTAGATTGGACAATGTGTGGATTGCCGTGGATCACCTACTATAATTCTTGAAGCTTTGGCTGATTATGATCTTTGGATATGTCATGCATATTTTGGATTGACAGGGATTAATAATGATATTAATGTGTTGGAGTCTTCTCATCTTTTCTCTAATCTCGCTCAAGGTATTGCTCCTCCTGTTCATTAGGTCATTCAAGGCAAGAAATATAATATGGATTATTACTTGGCTGATGGTATATATCCAAAATGGTCAACCATTGTGCAAACTATTCATGAGTCAGTAGATCCAAAGAAAAAAAATATTTTGCAGCACAACAAAAAGTGTGTAGGAAAGATGTAGAACATGCATTCAGAGTTTTGCAATCACGTTTTACTATTGTGAAAGGACCAATACTTTTTTGGAAATTTTTTTACATGATATAATGACTGTTGGGAATGTCCTGAAATCATTTGTACTTTACTCAATTAAAGTTTTAGTGTCGAGGTTTGACACATCGTATAATATTAGTGGTAATGATGTTTTGCTAGAGACCGCTCATAATCTATGGAATGTCCATTGCTAATATTATTCAATTCTATAGGGTAACACTCCTAAGAAAATTGGATAAAAGAGTATTCGGGGTTGTCGATATTTTATTTATATGATAAATAAAATATTATTAATTATATATATATATATAGGTTTGTATCTTTATATAAATATACACACATGTATGTGCTTTATCGTAATTGAATTATGATTCAATTAAAGAATGTGGGCTTGGGCCATCAAATGAATGTGCCGAAATGTTACTATATATATATTATGTTCGGTCATATTGTGGGAGAGGAAGAATCCGTAACCCTAAGAACCCTAAATACAGTAGAAGAAAATTTGTTTATCTAATTTTTGAGATCTGATCTCAACAACGCTAGCACCCGATTCGATCTAATTTGTGTGTGTATGGATACCGATAGAGACATGACACGTGGAGTTTTCAGAACCTCGATCTAAATCCAGATTATTTTTCCGCTACGTATTTCTAGGTATATTCGATACCCCATAGATTAGATTCAAAGTCAATCATTTGCACGTTTCTTGGGAATTAAATTCCTAAATATATTTATAAATCATTACGAATTCTAACAGTGGTATCAGAGCCTACTTGTATAATTTTTATTTTGAATCGAGTATATATATATATTTATATATTGATATATGTAATCTAGAATTTAATTTTAAAAAAAGGATTTTCAAGGATCTGAGGCATTATCTTTTACACTGCCATATTGAGTCGACTTTTGTTAGCAATCGGTTTGGTTTATTTTGATAAACCGACCGGTTTAAGTTTTTTGATTTTGCATGCAAACAATAGTTCAAGTGCTCTCTGTCTTCGGCAAAGATGCCATAAAAGACTTTGCATTGTATAATTTAATATTCTTCGTAGTGATAGAAGTTAAAATTAATTAACATTATTTATAAATAGATAATTATTGGTTTTAGTTTGGTTTTAATTTGATTAAATTCAATTTATTTACTTATGATCCGATTAAAATTACATATTGGATATGTACAAGTTATATTTATTAGTTTACATTATATGTAAATTTTAACTATAGAATTTGATTAAAAAGTAGTTTAGTTATTTATAATCCAATTGAGTATGTATATTAGATATGCATGAGTTATATTTTGTTGATTTATAAATGATATAAATTTAAAATATGCAATTGGATTTTATTTATTACAAAAAAGTTTTCTTGGCAAAGTGTTTGTCATTATCGAGGTTTTTAATGGATATTTAAAAAATTGTTATTTTAGTATTTTAATTCTAATCCTAATTTAATTAAGATATTAGAGTTAATTAAGATTAATTATATAAATAATTGTTGGTTTTAATTTGATTAAGATTAATTTAATTACTTATAATCCAATTAAATATACATATTAGATATGTATTAATTTAATTTTAATAATTTATATTAGATATAAATTTAAAATGTAAATTGGATTAAAATTAAGTTCCTCAAATAATATCAAGTATTTTATGTCTCCCCAATCTTGTCAACCAACAAGGCTTGTTTCATTGTGTGATGGACTTGCCAAAGTCCACAATTACATGAGTGAGTCAGATGGTAATGGTTATCATATGAAAAGAGATTTGTTCACATGACTAGGCTATCAAAACGGTTTTGGGTTTAGAGACATAGGGTTGGACTAGACATAAGATGTCATCCACGACCAAGAGTTATATTTGATATAATTAGCAATGTGGTTACTTACCTAAATTGCTTGCATTCGGGTGATGAGCCAAAGCTCACTCAAATTCATGTGAATATGGATCTTGGTTCATTATACTCACTTTGAGAAAAACTAGTTTTGAGTGTAATGAGAGTGTTCTTAATTGTTGAGAATACTTAAAATTCCCGAATATCAATTTAAACTTTCTTGTTCTTTTCTGACAGTTATGTCAAACTTCCACAATGTCTTTTCACTTTGATATGTCCTTGAGAAGGAAAAACTCAACGGATCAAATTTCCTTGAATGGTACCGCAACCTGAGAATTATTCTCAAACAGGAAAAGAAGGAATATGTTCTAGAAAAGGAGCTTGCTGAAAAACCTAAGTCAAATTTTTCTCATGCATAAAGGAATGATTGGGATAAGCATGTCAGTAATTTGGTTGACTTTTGTTGTCTTATGTTGGCTACCATGAACTCAGACTTGTAAAGGCAGTATGAGAACGTGGAGTCACCGGTAGACATGATAGGTAAGCTGAAAGGGATGTTTCAGGAACAAGCACGAACTGAGAGATATAAAACGGTTAAATCTCTCATGGAATGAAAGTTGTCACATGACAATCCAGTTAGCCCACAGGTCATAAAGATGATGGGTTATATTGATAACTTAGCAAATTTTGAATGCCCTATGATTCAAGAGTTGGCTACTGACATAATCCCGCAATCATTGCCGTCAAGTTATGATCAATTTGTTATGAACTATAACATGAACAACTTGACAAAGACTCTGAGTGAATTGCATGGAATACTTAAAGCGTCTGAGCCAAAAATCAAGAAGGAAAATCATAATGTCCTGATGTACAAAAGGGTAAGAAGTTTAAGAAACATGATAAAGACAAAGGATATGGTAAGATATGTTGGATTGAGAATCCTGACAAGTCTGAAAATTTCAAAATTCTAAACTTGGTCCTTCTAGTTAAGATAAGTGTCATTATTGTAATGTATTGGGCATCGGAAAAGAAACTGTAAGAAGTACTTGGAGGAGCTGGAAAATAAGAGTTCTGAATCTTTTTCTCCAGGTATAAAAATATTATAGAAGTAAATGTTACTAAGTGTAACTCTACTTGTTGGGTATTGGATACCAGTTGTGGTACTCACATTTATGAAATTGTGCAGATCTCAACAGAAGTAGAGCTGTGGAGAAAGGATAAAATTGACCTACCAAAGAATTGAGCAAAAGTTGTTAGATTAGATGTAGTAGTATTTTATTTTCCCTCTAGATCTGGCTATAAAATTAAAGGTTTTTCTTTATCAATTTATTTTGAGTAAGACTATTATCCTACTATATATTAAAAGAGAAGTAATATTATTTTTTACTTGCCACGTGTCATTCATAGTTTGATTTGGGAATTAATCGTTTCAATTTGATTGGTTGGTTATTTTTAATTTTCACCATTTTTTCTTTTTTTCGACAAAAATAGATAATAAATCATGATTAACCTAATAAATGTA
This sequence comes from Anastatica hierochuntica, assembly GCA_900406275.1. Lineage (NCBI taxonomy): Eukaryota > Viridiplantae > Streptophyta > Magnoliopsida > Brassicales > Brassicaceae > Anastatica > Anastatica hierochuntica. The sequence continues at coordinate 14,694 of OVAN01000809.1, read as the reverse complement.
GATTACACAATTTAGGTAATCTCATTGAATTAGTCTTATGTGTTATATATGAAAAAGACAATATTATGTTACATTTATTTTGGTCTATTATTCCGGTGAATAAATTATGGAAACAAATAATTACATTCGATAATTATTAACATATAGTTTACATAAATTATTATTTTTGACAATTATAAATATTCAAATCATAAACATTGAATCTAGTTAAAATATAATTAATACATTTTCAAATCATAATAATAACATACTATTAAATTATGGAAGTTTTTTATTACAAATATAATCTTATGCATTTATTTGATACAATGTATATGGAATCTAGCATTTAATTTAGCTTGGAAAATAAGTTTAGTTCTTTGTATAAATATGGTGTGGTTGTAATAGCATAATACATTCACAATACGCGAGTCTCTCTAAACGTTTTTCCTTTTGCTTTTTCTTTGATTGAAGAACACATACCTTTAATGGTTAATGTGAATGTTCATGAGGTTATCATACCTCCTAACGACTTTACTATTCATGTTAGGGTTCTAAGAGTATGGAAACAGCCTCATGCATATGATATCAACCTTGAATCCGTTCTTGTGGATGAATATGTAAGTCTACATCAGATTCTTTAAAATATTTAAACATTTTCGATTTAAACTTCTAAAATATTTAAACTTCTATTTTAACGTTGTCTTGCATTTCATTATACCTCCTAGCGTTATTTCATATTTCATATGATGAGGAAAAAATTATCATCTTCTTCATCTTTGTTCCATCTCTTTCTCTAGGGTTTACGAAGGAGAAGATTTAAGGATTCAAGGAAGGCTTTCTCATACCGTTTGATATCTTGAAGGTGATGTAAAACATGTACTTACTTTTCATGGTTATATATATTATTGCGTAAATATATACTAATCTTACCATTTCTTTTTATTTCTTGGTTTAGTAATGTCAGATTCAACTTCTTATTCGGTCAATCAAGATATTTCAAGGAGAAAAATTGCAAATGGTAAGTTCTTATTAAGATAATAGCTTACATTAAAATGCATTATGGTTTTATAAAAACATATATAATCTAAACATGTACTTTATCATCCTGCATTAGTACATGAGAAAAATATCCATAAATATATTTTGTATTTATAATCAAAATAACAAAATTATCTCAAATAACAAGAATTTGACTATTTTAATTATATTTAACAAAATTAAACAACAATTTACACAATTAAGTTAAATTTCGTTAAAATTTAATATGTTATATTTACATAATTAAATTAAATTTAATCAGCTCTTATTTTATTTTTGGATAATCTGATAAATACCAGAACCAAAATATAGTTTGATTCAATATTGGTTTCTAAATGTAGGAACTGAACTAAAAAAGAACCGAAAAAACAAAATCGAAACCAAACCAAAATTTTAAAATACTCGAATAGTTTTTAAACCTAACTATACGAAGAACCGAACCGAATATTCAACGTCTGTCCCTAGAAAAATCTTTAAATAAGATAACTAAAACAAATTTTGTTTCAGATAGTCAAATTTCTCATAAATAAGACAAATCTAACTACATGAAGAGCCGAACATAATATCAGACGTCCATCCCTATTAAAATATTTAAGATTATAAATAAGATAACTAAAAGTTTCCTCCATATCACTTATAAACTCACTATTTTATAGTAAAATTTAAAATAATTTACTTTGATAAATAAACATAAAAAGGAAACTATAATTAAATCCTCTATATAATATTTATACCCGCAAATATTTATACCCGCGAATTCTCGCAGGCGGCTAACTATTTTTCTTTAAATTTGAATTTGGAAGAATTTGATATTTTTAATAAAACAAGTTTTAGATTTATTTTGATAAAGTCTCATTAGAGAATGAGATTTATGTTCTAAGCCCGAGTCTAACAGTCTATAACATTTAAATATTCTCATGACTGAAATCTAACTTTTATTTGGGCTTTGTCATTTAGACCGTGTAAATGAGATATTTGGAAACTTCATAGCGATGAATTTTCTATACTCGTTTGATTTAGAATCTATTGGGTTATGTACTCCTAGTTTACCGAAAAAATGACTAACGCTCTAGTACTAAGACCAGTGAAGGAGCTAGTGATTTTTTAGATCTTATACATAGAGATGTGTGAGAACTAATGATTTTTAAAGTCAAATAAAGTTACTACTTCATTAATGGTCATGTTTATATGATTATTCATTTACATGTTCCTTTGAAATATTCAAAGAATTCAACGATGAAGTAAAGAACAAATTATTTGTTACTTGGACAAATTCTTTTCTAAGACAACATAATTTCTCAAAGACTAGTGGGAGTAACAGTCTCCTAATAAACCTCTTGAGTGATCTAAGTATGAAAGTCATATTAGATTCTGAAAGATATGATCTTGGGTTTAATGGGAGCTTCATTTCCGGAATTGATGTTCAGGTAAACATAGAATTTTCAATGTTTGAAGTAATGAAATTAGTTTCATGTATTATTTGATTATTGGATAATTGAATAATAGTCCCAAAATAATTTATGTCGTTCTTATAAGTCATCAAGTACGTGACTTGATCATGAAACCCTATAAGTGACAAATGACATAAATTATTGAAGTCCATAGTCAGGTTATTAAGCAGGGACATTAATAACTATGAATGACTAGTATGTGAGGTGACTGATGACTAAGTTTCATGGAGTCATTGATATTTTGTATTATAGTCAATCACATAGATAAAAGTGTTAGAGAACACAATATCGGACTGACCCGTTATGAGAACTCTACACGATTGTTATATGGATATCATTAGAGTTTCTCATTACAACTATAGAGTATAGTCCCTCGATCTGAGTTTATCATGCTTTCTTATACATGGATTAGTCCACTTTGATTTTGTCAAACGTCAATCGTAAAAGGTGATTATAAAGGCATTGATTGGGCGTACTCAGAAGTGTCTAAGGAACATGGATAGAACAAAAGGGGATTTTTCCCACCTATATAATGGGAGAGATATCTCTGGGCCTATCGAAGATTTGATACTAAGAAATGCATGGCCATGCTCAAACGAGGTGAATGTCAATCGTTTGTTTAGTTAGAATAAATCAGAGTTCGGTAAATGTGGTTTGACTATATAAGGATGACATTGTTTCTTGCCTTATGGTCAGATCAAGATATTTGGACAAATGGATTATAGGAATAAATGATTCCAGTACAAGTGGAAGATTGTTGAGAATGTTCTGAATTCATTTGTACTTTACTCAATTAAAGTTGTAGTGTCGAGGTTTGACACATCATATAATATTAGGGGTTATGATTTTTTGCTAGAGACCGCTCATAATCTATGGAATGTTAATTGCTAATATTATTCAATCTTATAGGGTCACACACCTAAGAAAATTGGATCAAAGTGTATTTGGGGTCATCAGTATTTTATTTATATGATAAATAAAATATTATTAATTATATATATATAAATAGATTTATATATTTATAAAAATATACATACATGTATGTGCTTTATCGTAATTGAATTATGATTCAACTAAAGAATGTCGGCTTGGACCATCAAATGAATGTGCGGACATGTTACTATATATATATANGCATATCTATATATATATATATATATATATATATATATATATATATATATATTGTTCAATCATAATGTAGGAGAGGAGGAATCGATAATCCTCAGAACCCTAAATAAACTAGAAGAAAAATTGTTTGTCTAATTGTTGAGATCTGATCTCAACTGCGCTAGCACCCCGGTTCGATCCAATTTGTGAGATTGTAGATACCGATAGAGGCAAGACACTTGGAGTGCTCAGAACCTCGATCTAAATACATATTTTTCCGCTGCATATTTTCCAGGTATATTCGATACCCCGTAGATTAGATTCAAAGTCAATTATTTGCACGGTTTTTGGGAATTAAATTCATAAATATATTTATAAATCATTTATAAATCGTTACGAAGTCCAACAATGACTACATGTATAATTTTACACAATATGATCATTGAGGATGAGCGTGATCTCGAAGCATCGATTGGAATTCGAAGAGAAGCTCCACCTCCAGAAGTCCAAATACTTGATGATGAAGATAATCGGTTCTAAAAGTTTCTACGTCGATTCAAAAAAATTAAAGATAAAGAAGCACATTTTTCATTTCAGAATGCATTAATTGATCATTTCTGAGAAAAGTAAAGTAATATTGATGGGTTTTTTTGTCAAAAGTAATATTGATGGTTAGAGAATGTCTACTTTGTTTTATTATTTTTCTATAATGTCTTTTTGTAATAAAATATTTAGTTTAAATAGTATTGCAATCTTATAAAAATTTTCCAAAAGTTATAATGAGTAGGTTAAATTTCAACATTTGTAAATCAAATGTGTTAATTGTAAAATTAAAAAGAATCTTTTAAGAATATTCATTTTCAGAGAAAAAATACAAAAATACATTGGAGAGAAACTCACCTTTATTATAGAGTTCTTCTATTATAGAGGAAAAAAATAAGGGAATACATTGGAAATGGTCTTAAAGAATCTCTATACGTATGTAGAGAATTCGGACATCACATAAGCAAACGTCTTTATATTATACTCTTAAAAAAATTTTATGACAACAATGTCTGCATCACAATGAAACATAGATTCTCCTAGTTATAATGATGTGTTTCAGTTAAACAATATTATCACTGTAACTATGCAAGAGAATAAATCAAGTTTGAACAAAAGACATTGTATCTATTAATGAACAAAAAAAAGACACCGCATCTACGAAGTAGAAATTTTCTACTCGAAACAAGTCGAGTGCCGCCACGTTCAATCAATCTCTACATAAACCGGCCAAAGAAAAGATAACTCATCTTTTTATCTCGTCTCCAATTTTATAGTTTGATTAAACGGTGAGAAACCCTTCAACAAATATTGAAATTTTTGCACATTTGATGTTAATTTTGTTTGTTTTTACAATGTTTGAGTTTTTTACTTAACTAATTTACCTAAAATGACGGTAAATACTAACTAAAGATATTGAATGTGATGATCTTATTATTAGGTAGAATATACGTTATATGAATACAAATAAGAGAATTAAGGGAGGAGGTCGAAGTCCTATTTCAGTGAGAAGGGATGCAAGCCAATTGATGTATGAGGTAATGTTCACGACAACTCGGTATTCAGCCTTGGTCGAAGATTAGGCTACACTTTTTTGCTTTCATGATGACCAAGATATTGGTTTTGCACCCAGGTAAACGATATATGCATTGGTTGATACATAATCATGAGTGTCACCAACCCAATCTGCATATGAATATCCATGTAAAGTCAGAGGAGAATGTGCGTTGAGAAAAATACCATGAGTTGGTGTGCCTTCGAGGTATCGAAGAACATGTTTTGCGCCTTGCCAGTGCTCGTCAATTGGTTTGTGCATAATTAGGATAGACGATTAACGACATATGTGGTGTCTGGTCGAGTAAAGTGAGATATTGAAGACTATCGACGATGAAGTGATACTATGTGGCGTCGGGTAAAGGCCTACCACTGCTGAGAATCAATTTTTGCGAAGAAGGTAATTGTGTCGACACATCACTCCTATTTTTCTTGGACAAGAGATCAAGAATATACATATGTTACATTAAGTGAAGTCCTTTCTTTGTTCTGGTGGCTTTTTTTTTGGTCAAAATTCTAGTGGCTTATACATCGAGAAAATAATGAAGATTAGGTGGATCTTTAATTGAAAAACTCTTAGACAATGATCATACGACTTGAGCAATGATACTTGAATCATTTCCTGTGACCAAAATATCACCAACGTATACAAGAATATATGTTGTGGAGGTAAATGTATGTCGAATAAATAATGAGGTGTCTGCTACAGAGTTTTTGAAACTGCCACTCAAAACAGGGGCGGATATAGAAATCATATTTTGCGGAGGCAAAATATAAAATTTTATAATACTAATGGTGGCAAAACTGTAAATATTTAAATTCACATTGAAAAACTTTTAAGAAAAGGAAAAATTAATGGTGGAAACTGCTACCTCTATGTTTGAAATGGATACGCCATTGACTCAAAAAGACATCGCTTCAAAGATTGGTACCAGCGTGGTGCCTCTTTTAAACCGTAAATCGGCTTTCAGAGTCCGCAGACATAGTTAGGTCGATTAGGATACAAATCATGGTGGCTCCATGAAAACCTCTTCAGTAAGTTCTCCTCATAGGAAGGTGTTGTTAACGTCGAGCTATTTAATTTGCTAGTTCTTCTTCACAACAATGTCGAGAATAATGGTTGTGGATTTGATTACTGAGTTGAAGGTTTCGGCGTAGTCAATCTCATATCGTTGATTGAAACCACACGGGTCGAGGTGGACTTTGTAGCGATTCAGTTCACCATTGGTCAGTATTTCGTCGTGAACACCCAACGACAGGCGGTTCGAGATCTCATGTTCTGTTGCGCATCGTGGCATCAAACTCTGTTGAAGCAGCTCGCCACCATCGCTTTTCCTTCATTGTTAGATTAATTGTGCGTAGTTATTTGGTTGGGAATTTGGAGAGAGCAGTAGTGAGTGGAAGCTTCTTGTTCGGCTTGGTGGTGTTATTTTTAGAGTGAGTTCATATCTAGTGGTTATTCTGGGTTTGGGGTTGAATTTGAACGGGGTTGTGTGATTGATTTGGTAAAGGGGGTTGTGTATTTGTGGTATGGTGGTGAGAGGAAGAAGACGGTTGTAAGTTTGTGTTTTATCATGATAGGAACTTGGATTGGTAGGCTGGATTGGGCTTTGAGTTGGTAAATTTTGGTGTCTAGTTTGTTGGGCCATAAAGTGTAATGGGTTATTTGTTGAATGATTAATAAGTGGATTTGAAGAGGGCTCGAATTGGGTTTGAGAAGAGAAAATTGGATCTTAGTGGGCTACAGTTGGGGCATTAATGGGTGAGTGTGGTTGGGTTGTAGGTCGCAACCCATTTTCATTTGGAGCAGTAGGTTCAAAATTAAGGTGAGAAGAAGAAGTTTCGAGAGATGGTGAAGAAGACGATACATGTGGTGGAGTTATTAGGGTTCGGCAGTTCCAGGCGAGGAGAGCATGAGGGCATCGGCGGTGAAGATGGAGCTCGTATGAGTGGCATGCAGGTCACTGGAATCGTCGATGGGAAAGGTATGTTGTGATTGGTTCGACCATCAAAATTGGTCGGTGAAGATGTTTGTGATTGTCTGAAGGGATAGGTTGCTTCATCAAATTGGACACGTCTTGATGTATACACATGGCCAACGGTGATGTCTAGGCAGCGATATGTATTTTTAGTGCCCGAATAGCCAAGGAAAACACAACATTTGGATCTATCCTCCAGCTTGTGACTGCTGTAAGGTCGGAGCCAGGGTTAGCAGGACCATCCGAAGATACATAGATGAAGGTAATTTGGTTGGGAACCAAAAATCTTCTCGAAAGGGGATTGATGAACAAGGCTGGTTTTGGGAGCCGATTGATGGTGTATACGGCAATGGCAAAGCCATAAGGTCAATATTCCTTAGGCACATAAGCATTGGAGAGCATTGTGAGTCCCATTTCGACAATGTGACGATGTTTTCCCTCCGTCATGTCATTGTGTTTCGGAGTGTGTGGAGGTGATGTTAAATGTGAAATACCATTAGCAACAAGGTAAGACTTCGTGACCATACATTCACCTCCATTATCTGTAAATAAGGTTCCTATTCGCTGTTGAAATTGATTATCCACAAGTTCTTTGAAGACAGTAAATATTTCTTTGATATTTGACTTTTGTTTCATCATATGTAGATAGATATATCCAAAAAAATGGTCGATGACGACAAGATAATACTTGAATTGAGTAATAGAGAGTATCATAGGCGTCCAAACATTGTTGTACACAAACTTGAGTGGTCACGTGGAGGTAATACTTGAATTCAAAAATGGAAACTTATGGCTTTTATTGATCAAATAATGAGAATAAGCAATAGTTTTTGAGAAGAATTTGAAACAAGCATATTGTCTTCGAAAATGATAGAGTTTAGAGATGGGTGTCCCAATCTTGAGTGCCAAGAAGTTAAAGTAGTTTTAGGGCTAGGTGAAGTGAAAAGGGTAGTAGCTTGAGTACTTGAGACTGGCCATTCATTAAGCTCACCTTTAGTTTTGTGTTGGAGTAATAGAGCTCACGTGCTGAGATCCTTCACCTGGAAAGAAGCACGGAAAAATTTCACAGACACTTGATTATAATTGCAGAAACGATAAACATATATTAAGTTCTTGTTAATATTTGGAACACATAAAACTTTATGAAGTGCTAAATTTGTAGTATTAGAGGGTAAGAAATCAGAATATGTGTGAGAGATTTGTAGATTTGTATCATCATCTATCATCACATCATCATTTTCATGATATGGTTGATGTAAGATATTATGTAGGTTTTGGAGATTCTAAGTAAGATGATATGTCCGCACGACTGTCAACCGACCAATTTTTTTATGTGTAGAGTTAACTGATCAAAAGATTGGCTCTTGGTTGCCAAGGCTTGAATGAAGTCGAATTGTAATGGCTGGAAGAGGATGACTGGTACGTGAGAAGTTATGGGTACCTCTTAGCGCCATGACCCTGAACCCCACAAATATGACAACGGCCAAGGTAAGGTTTTGAAATACGATTTTCTGGTCTTGTTTGATTGGTCCATTGATTATGATTTGACTTGTATTTGTTGTTCGTCTTATGCCCATTGTTGTACTAATTGTTGGGCATGTTTGGTCGATGAAAAATATTAACAATGACTGGGACACTTGACAGGATGGGTGCAGAGGCTGCAAGCAATTTTTCTTCGTGATTCGGTAATTTCTCATGGAGCTCAGTGATTGTAGGAGGTGTATCACGACCTTCAATCTCGTCAACAACTGTTTTATACTCTTCAAGCAGTCCTTCAAGGATGAGGTCAATTTGATCCTCATGATCCATTGTTTTTCCGAGAATGGCGAGTTGAACAAGGTGTGTGATATGGCATTGAAGGTAAACATCAATGATTTTTGGTTCTTTCTTCCAGTTCTTTAATTGAGTCTTGAGTTTTTTGAAGTGTTTTCTACTAGGCTTGGCGTATATGGCTGCTAGTGTGTCCTGGACTTGAAACGCAGTAGCAGCACGAGAGACAAGTGGTTGAAACCATAACAAGAGAGTGCACCGATGAGAGCATTGTAGATAAGTTCATTTTGTCTTTTCCATGTAGTGTATTATGGATGGACAGTGATTGTACCGTTAAACATAGCGAGTGTTTGGACAAGTACGAGCAGATATCCATCAATATGACCTATTAAACCTTAACCATCAAGCAGAACACATACTTGAAGGCTCCACATCAAGTAGTTGGTGGTTGTGAGTTTAGAAATATTTGGCAAGTTGATATTGAAATATTTGAAGTATTTGGATGGGTTTGAATGGTTTCGACATGATTTTAAACAATCTTGAAAGGAGTGTTATTTTCTAAGGGAACTATAGTAATGGAGAAAAGAAAAGATGAGGATCTGAGGAAGAAGAAGAAGAAGAAGAGGCTACGTTAAAACATTTTTATGTTTTTTGTATAGAGGATCGATGGCTCTGATACCATAAATATATTGAATGTGATGATTTTATTATTAGGTAGAATGTAGATTATATAAGAGAATACAAAAGAGAAATTTAATGGATGAATTATTACAAAATATACAACTTTACAAATATACTATAATGTGATCTTCTTTCCTAATCACTAACAAACACTAAAAATTTCGTAAAGCATCAAAACTTTATTAAATACGGATATCAACTAAAACGTTAAAAATAAGATATATCGGTCACTTAAATGGTTCTTGGTATGCATTAGTATGTTGAGTAGTGATAGAGGATGCTAAAATTTGCATCTTGGGATAAAAGAACTACGCAATAGCTTATTGACATTACATGTTAAACTCAAAACTCTCTTACTCTCTTAGAAGCAGTGAAGTGTATGATATTCGTCTCTTTAACTAACTTTTGTATGTAATCAATTTTATAAAGTTAATTTTGATGGTCACCAATCGTATAGTTCGGTTTGATTTTACTTCATAATTTGATGGTCTTAAATTACCTAAATTAGTGTTTTCTTTGTTTAACATTTTTTTTCTCGGCAAACCGGGTCACAACGGGTCGATCCCGGTAACCCATACCCCAAATGGGGGTACCGGGATTCGAACCCCGGTCTTGTGGTGAGAAAAACACTTTGACCACTACGCCACGAGTCCTTCTCAAAATAAAGACGATTGTTTAACATATTTTATCTTTTTCCTTGTTGTAATATTACGTTTCCCATATAAACTAATCATTTCCAGACGACCTACACAAAAAGAATCTTATATATAATTAGGGACTTTTCTATCCACCTAGAGTGTCCACCTAAGTAAAACTTAATTTTTTTACATTAAAGTCATCTAATTAAATAATCATTTAAAAGAAAATAAAACATAATAACTTAATTAAGTGAATAAAATAAATAAACTAATATAAAATATAATATATCTTAGTAATTCTAATACAATAGTCTAAGATTTAACCATATAATATATTTTTTGAAAAACGAAATGAATAGTGGTTAATTTTTTTAAAAAAAGTTCAAGATTTGATAACAAAATTGTAAAAAAATAACAAATCATTCTTCTTTCATATGTATACAAGTTACTTTAATAGAATAACTAGAGTTTTGACCCGCGCAATCACACGGATTTTTTTTAATAATTTTAGATATTATTAATCATGTTTAGATTTTTTGTGTATCGGGTATAATTTTCGGTTATTTCGAGTTTTGGGTTCGGGTTCAGATTCAAAATTTTTAGAATTTTCAGTTATATCGAATTTTGGGTTTGATTTAGATTTGAGATTTTCAAACTTTCAGATTTCCTCGGATACTCGTATGGGTTCAGTTCAGATAATATCCAATACCCGAAATATCGTGAAACAAAACACGTTAGAGTATTTCAAAAATTATTAGATTATTAAACTTAAATTTGTATAGTTTATATAAATTATTTATAAATTTCTATAGATTTTTCTAAATTTTATCACTTTATAACTTTTTTGAATTTTTGTAACAAATTTTATTTAGAAAATAATAATAGTGTAATATATTTACTTTAAAAGTTATGGATATATTTTAAATTTGAAAACAAATTATATTTAAATTTTCTGAAAATTGATGATTTTAAATTTTTTTGATTTACAATTTTGATAGTGATTAAGTGAAAGAATATTAGAGTATTATAATATGTTTGTTGGAATATGTAAATGAGTAATTAGAGTTATTTTAATTTATTAGATACATTTAATAAAATTTCTAAAATATGTTCACTTTAAAAAATTGCTCATGAAAAGATCTATGTCTTCCCTTTTAATAAGATAGATGATAATTAAGATAACAGTTAAACATGGTATTATTTGATCGTCAATGACAACATTAAAATATTATCTAAATTAACTCTATGTAAATTTTTAAAATATTCTTATCATTTCAAAAAATTTTATAATTTTCGTATGTAATTGATCAAATATAGTTTCAAAAAAAAACAATAGCACATTAACAAAGCGATAAATATCGCTTAAAAAGGTGGCAAATATAATTTTTTCTTTATCTTAAGTATGCTTTAAAATAATTAGTATCTTCATATACTAAAATTCTTGAACAAATTTATATTAAAACCTTTACGATATCATCAATATGTATTTTATAATCTTAGTTAATTTGCATTTCTGCTAGCCTCCATCATCCATAACTCTTATTGTTTTTTAATCATTTTAAAGGTTAGTACCATTTTATATAACTATTTGACTCCATTTTTTCTCAAATATTTTTGCTATATATAACTAAATTTTATATATTAATTTGAATTATTTAAACATATGGAGACAAACTTTTAAAAAAACTTACTTAAAATTGAAAAATAAAACTAAATATGATAATGCAATATAAAGTTAATGCCGCGTAACGCGTGGTTCAGTTTTTAGTTATACAAATGAGTGATAAAATAACGATATTTATGTAAAAATATGTCCATATGTTATAAATGATTCACGAGAATACTAGTGTTAGCTAGTCTTATAAAGAAAAAGTTTTGGCCATTCAACTGTGTCTCAAATCAGAATTTGATCACCACATTGGCTATCTCGAAACTAAAAGCTATGTGAAATAGAAAACTTTAGTGACTTTGGTTTGGGTGTGGCCTGAGAAATGTCCAAATGCAAGTGCATGAGAATTTTATTTTATTTCTCTATGAAACAAGTGTTTAAAAAAATGCTCACTCATCTTAGAATAAGGGACCCACAAAAACTATAAAACCGAGATGAAATGTCTTTAATTAAGAAACAAATTAAGCTTGTCCTTGTACTGTTCACGGACCCCACTAACACGTAGCGGCTCGTGATTGGTTCGTCTTTAAAAGAAAAAAAAATTAAAGACATCTTGTGTCCTACCAATAATGATGCTCATATACTGCATTCAAAGCTTCACAATCTTACACGTACATTGTTTTTCTCAAAAGATCAAACGAAACTTTTTTGACAAAAAATAATAATATTTCCATGTTTAATAGGTCATGCTCAAAAGTCAAATAGCAAACAAGAGGCATAACATTTAATCCCAATTAAAAAAATAATTTGTTAAAAGAATTTATTTACACCCCATCAGGTGGTCGGAGCCGTTCAAAAGACCGTTCACCAGATTCAATAGCGGCCGGAAAATCCTTGGGTGGAGGTGCAACATCCCCGCTAAAAGCAGACCTTACAGAACCACTTCGAAATGAGAAGGAAAAAGACAACGAATGAAGCCTCCGATTGTTGTTGTGATTCTTCCGACCATATGAAAAGACACCTCTCTCGCTCCCGACACTACCGCTTCTGTAACCGATCCGTGAACTCCTCGCCTGAGGTAATGCCACGTATCTTGTTGTCTTCATTAATTGTCTTCGTACATCATCCGGTAACCTGAGCGTAAACCGATCAAGATCCCCTACGGGTTGAACTAGCGAATGTCCGGTTGAATGAGATCTCGGAAATAAAATATCGGTAATACGCCAGTTGGACAATCCCGTTGACTTAGATCGAGGTGTTGTGTTACTATTGGCCCATGTCACACCTTCCAACAAATGCAAGTCCGAAGATTCCAAACCCCCTCGTTCAGGATCCGAACCCGAAGACACCGTACCTGGATCCGGAATCAAGTTGATCTTACCATCACTCTCTTGTTGGATGACAAGATTAGCTCTACAGAGAGGACACGTGGAATGATCGGAGAGCCATACATCAACGCAATCGGCGTGAAACACGTGGCTACAAGGAGGCATCAAACGCAGCGTTTCATCATCTTCAAATGCACACAGACAAACCGCACACTCTACACCGCCTTTCCCGATCCTAACCGCCTTCACATCCGAGTAGAAGAACGTCGGAAATGACATGATAGTCTCCGAATCTAGCCCACGGGCCGCCGTGTTCCTCCTGATCCTTACCACCCCGGATTCTGCATCAGTGTCTGTGGATCGGAAAACGGAAGACTGCGAGTAAAACGCAGCGGAGTTCCGGCGGCAGAAGATAGAACCGAAAACCATGACGAATATGACGAAGAACAAAACCGTGATCACTATAACAACTGGATCATTGGGTTTCGTTTGCGGTCCGGGCGGTGAGGTCTGACCGGATCCGAAGGGTAAGGAGTGTAGGAAGAGGAAGAGTAAGAAGATCCAAGGGGTAGAGTTTGTGTGGATGATGATGATGGCCATATCATTAACATCGTATGCAAGTGGAGGAGAAAGGGTTTTTGGTGTGAAAATATATGGTGGAGGAGAGAGTCAACGTCTGGTTGTGAAATCCACGGGGGTGTATGATTGGCTGCGTTAGTGTTGGATCATACCCCACTTTTCTTATTGTAAACTTATTATTATTTAAACATTGATTTGATCTGTTCACAACTTTGACTTTGAAGAAGTCTCTTAGATCTTCTTTGTACTTTACAGCTACTAAAATAACACTTCTTCTTTTTTCAGTCAGGTGAGAAACATTTCATTATATAGTATATTAATTGTGTCCAAATCAATACAATCTCACACATTTTATTTATATATCTTAACAAAATTGTTTTACTTAGTAAATCCTAATCTAAACCTTTTTAAATAGTCTACTAACATTTTATCCACTGAATTTCTTTAAATAGTTTTTTGTTATTAGTAAAAAGTCTAATTCAATTAATACGAGGTTTTTGAATACTAAATCATCAAAAGTTTATTTTCTGTTAAAAAAGTTATCAAAAGTTTTTTTTCATCGAAACTTTTTTTATTAAGAAAGCGGTACAACACTTTCTGCTAAGAAGAGACTAAAATAATTCGCCGGTCTTACAAGGGTGAAAGTTACAAGACGTGCTATTGAATTACAAGTAAGACAATAAACACGGGACAATAAGGGAACATCTAACAAGTGCGACAAAATTAAGCTAACAGACAAGTGCTACATACCTTCACTTTCTGTTCTATGTATACTCCTCGCTCACACCCGTGCGAGAGTTTCCATCAGAGATTAGAGAAGTCCTAGCGAAGGTAAACTCTATCAAACCCACACCCCTGTGTTGGTATATAGTTGTTGTATGTGGCTTCTTTGACGACTCTTCCACTGTAGACTTAATGGTAAGCTCAGCAGCT
>OVAN01000808.1:4900-50149 GCA_900406275.1 Anastatica hierochuntica | reverse complement strand
GTAATAATAACTTACCATTATCATATAAAGCACTATTTGAGGGCTTATCACTCTAAGAGCTAATACAACCAATTTTCTCATTCCTGGAGTTCACAGACCCTTCGTTCAAACCGAAAAAAGAAGTAAATTGTTATTTTAAAAATGTAGGTGAAATCAAATAAGAAGTATGAATGAATTGGAGAAAATTCCTTACCTTTGGAATGTGCCCCTGAAGTGTTCATTACTTGATTGAAACATGCATACCTTTTGTAGATAGCAAGACTAAGAGGTAACTCTATTTGTGAAATTAAGATATCAGTCTATGCATACTGTTAACGAAGAAACTTCACTTCCGAATGAGTTACAGAATTTGAGACATATGCAAGTACATGAACTACATTTACAGGCTGCAGTTGAAGTTGAACCTGCATGCCATGAAAGTTGTTAGTTCCAACTGAGAAGACACAAAAGAGAAAGTAGATTCTCCAACTTCGGCATAGGAATTTTCGCAGCTGCACCATAAGATTTCTTCCGTTGAAAGAAAAAATAAAAAAGGTTCATATGTGCGGGAGCAACATAATCAAACTCGGTAAACTTTAATAAAACGAAGAAGCAAATTGCTCAGAGTTTTGATTAAAAAGTATGATCTCGAAAACCAGATGAAACAAATCATTAAACCAAAAGAAAGAAATCGTTTGGAGCTTTATATATATATAAATCACAAAGATGAAATATAGATCACAAAGACTATAAGAGCACAAAGATGGAGGAATAGCCACCGGGGGAAAACAAAATTGGTATATATAGATATATATTAGGGTTTAGGGTAAACAATGGCATGGAAACGTAAATATGGATTTTGGGGAGGGTTACTGGAGGTATAAACTGACTAAAAAAAGCTGGAAAATTAATCCAACAGTTATAGAGAGCCATCGAGAAATATCGAGTAATAGGATCGCGACACGCAAGATTTTTTCCTTTTAAAAAACCACATAAAAAATGAAAGAAAAATTTCCGCGGAAAGCTACGGAAATTACACGTCACCAAAACTCAATATGGCGATGACACCTCAGCTTTTGACTTCCCTTTTAATAATAGTATAGATATATATATCAAATTCAACTTTAAAATACATTAGAGGTGTCCTTACAAACGTGTTTTTTGGATGTGAACAAGGTTTGCCAATCATTACCAAATCAGTGAAAAATTATCAAATCTACCTAACAAGTATCATATGATGGCAATGCACAATTTTCTATATAGACTCTGAATGGTGATAACAGTTTTGATAGTTCGAGAAAAACGAATTTAAATTGCAGTATGTGCGGAATGCGGAAAAAGTGTGGTTAGTGCAAAAAATGGTATGAAATAAAGTTTGATTGGTGAAATATTATTTGGTGCGAAATAAATGTGTTGTCTAAGAAAAAAGAAACAAAAGGTGAAAAACATAAATAATATAAAAAGAGAATAATTAAATCATTTAAATTTTTTTAATTTCTATCACTAATAAATTAATTTTGAACTATACATATGAACTTATATTATATAATATAAACGGTACAAGATAATAGTTGAACGGTAGCAAAATAGTATACGAGTAGAATAAATGTTTATTTAAAATGAAATTTAATTTACAAATATAACAAAACTTTAATATTTTTGATTTATGATTGTTTTAGATGTATGTGTTATCAACTTTTAGTTCAATTCTAATTTTTTGGTTCTGAGAGTTTAGAATCCATTCGAGTTTTACACTGATTCTGACTCGGTTTGATTTTTCAGATTCAGTTTTATGTTTGCTTCCAATTGGGTTTTTTGAATTCGAATATTTCGGTTAAATTTTGATTTGGTTTGGTATACAATTAAAATGTAATAACCAATGGAGATCCATATTATAAATAAATAATTTATAAATTGGAATACATAATTAAATTTAAACTCTTAAATAAAAATGTGTATATTTCAAAACTTCAAACTTTTGAATATATAATAGTTATAATGTGCAAATATAACAATTATTAGAAAATATCTTGGACATAAATATAATTACATATACAATACTTTTTAAATCTTTTTATTTAAAATTGATGTTTAAATGAAAAAGTGCGTAGTTGATAGCTTGATATTGTAACTACTAAAATATAATTAATAAAAAAATAGTAAAAAGTAAAAAATAGATAACGAATCTCTACCGCACAATGTTTAGTGCGTTTAGATTATCCCGCTTTTCTTTTTGTATACAAAGAAAAGATAGTTTTTTATAATCTCGCCCTGTACTTTCTTTATTTAAAAATCTGTCTCACCGTTGTCATTAAGCGTGAATAGCGACAAACCAAAAAACCGCCCCGTCCCTATACAATTCCGCCTCGCCCCACATCCCCATTCATGGCCATAGTCCGAGTCCGGTACACTAACCAAGTAAAATAAACCTCAAAAATATCCTATTACCACAAAAGGGAGGTTTAAAACCCGTAAAAGACTAAAATACATATTAGATTGAGATCATTGGTGAATGCTCTTGCTCTAATAGGATTCAAAATTAAATGTCACATTTTCGGTAATTAAATTTTTTATGTAGCCGATTCTAACGTCAATGTGTCTTCAAAATATGCATCATCGATATTTCAATCATTTCCAACTTTTACCATGCCGTGCATGTAAACTTATTTGCTAACGACCAATATTAAATGAAAGCAGAAATAGAAAACGAAGAAGATGATAAAGATTGAACCTTTTATTCAGTTTTATTTTCGATTATAATATTGTTCTGGTTAGATAATTGAAATACATAGATTGTTTCTTCCTTTAATCCTTTGACATCTGTCAATCATTTGCAGCCTTCAGGATCCCTAGGAGATCAAAATGGTTGCTCGTCATTATCTTTTCACAGTTGTTGGTCTTGGTCAAGCTCTTCTTCTTCTTTACTTTTTCGTGAAGTTGATTTCGATTCAACCGTTGCAGAGGAGAAGAAGAAGCTTCTAGATTAATGTTGTTTTTGTTGTGGGGTTTGGGTTTCATTAACTCTTTGAGCTTCATATTGTTAAAGCCCAATTCCTTGTCTTTAATTAAAGTGATGTCATTTTGTCTCTCTTGTTTACTATCGACATCATCTTTTTTTTAAACTCTGTTATGTTCTGAGCCTGAGATTGAGCATTTCATTTCAAAGAGATCTTATTGATAGTCCCCTTCAAACTTGGTGTAGGAGGAAAGTCCACACCAAGTTTGAACCATAATGAGTTGAAAGCTCCAACCTGTAATGACTTTGTAAATATGTCGGCAATTTGAAGATGTGATAGAATGTGCTTAACGATGATCGCACCCAGAGCCACTCTCTCGCACCTAGTGGAAGTCAATTTCAAATTGCTTAGTACGCTTGTGGAATACATGATTTGCGGAGAGGTGAATTGCTGAAAGATTGTCACAATAAAGTTCCGGTGTCGTGAGCAAACGAGCATGGAGATCACAGAGTATTGAGCAAATTCGTTTCATTTTCAAGGAGCTTTCAGAGAGTGACATGTATTTTGCATCCGCGGAGCTCTTTGAAACAATTTTTTGTTTCTTTGATAACCATGAAATCAAATTTTGATACAAGAAAATGCAAAATCCACCGGTTGATCTTCTTATCACTCTAAAACCAGGCCAATCGCTATCATTGTAGGCGCGGAGTGTGCTATCTGTATGAGCATTGAAGGAGAAATCCATAGTATATGTACCTTTGATGTAGTGTAAGATACGTTTTAAAAGATTAAAGTTCGAGACCATTGGAACATGCATCTTTTGACAAACATAGTTTACCGAGAATTGAACGTCGGGTCTTGTGAGAGTGAGGTACTGAAGTTTACCAACAAGTCGTTCGAAATAAGCGGGATCATAAAACAATTTATCCTGATTCGATACTCTGCCTAATTGCAGTGGAAGTGGATTCGGCATTGGCGTGCAATCTTGCATACTGACTTAGATCAGAAAGTCCTTGGCATAACGTTGTTGTGATAAGAAAAGATCCCCTGAAGTATATTAAACCTGTATGCCGAGAAAGTAGTGTAATCTACCAAGATCCTTCATCCTAAATTCAGTACTCATAACTGATAACAACAATTTTTCCATAATAGTTGAGTTATTATCAATGAGGACCATATCATCCACGTATAGAAGAAGGAAGATGAGATCATGTCCCTTAGCATACACAAATAAAGATGGATCGTGTGTACTACAAAGAAAGCCAAAATCAAGTAGATAGCTACTGAATTAATCAAACCAATCGCGTGGAAATTGTTTAAGACCATAGATCGACTTGTGTAGCTGCAAACATAGTCAGGTCTATCCTTGTCTACAAACCCGGCTGGTTGTATCATATAAACAACCTCTGTTAAGTCTTCATGGACGAACGCGTTTTGATGTCCATTTGCTTCAATTCCCAATTAATCACGGCAGCAACATGCATTACGGTTCTCATTATGGTTTTCCTAACGACGAGACTGTATGTCTCAAGGTAATTGATACCTTCCTATTGGTGAAATCCTTTTGCTATAATGCGTGCCTTGAGTTTATCGAGAGTACAATCAGTATTAAGTTCCGTGCGAAAGACGCATTTGCTCCTTAACACATTTATATGTGGCTCATATGGTACCAAGGACCATGTGAAGGCATCATGATAATTTCCCATTTCATTTGTCATTGCGTTAGTCCATCCTGCAGCTTTTAACGCCTAAGTGACTATTCTTGATTCAGGATATGCTATTCGTTGAGTGGAGAAAACATATTTTGGATTGGGTTTAAAAATCCTCGCTTTAGACCTTGTTATCATCGAGTGTTTTGGTTATTGAGATGTAGAGCTTTCTGGTAGATTAGTTGAGTGCAAGTTCTTAGAGGCTGAGGTGATATGAGGCAATATATATCCTACTATGTAATAAGGAGGAATTGTTGCTTATAGAAACAGGTTCTATGCCCGTCGTACACCCAAGACTCCCCACATTACAAGTAGTAAACAAGTTGCAAGAAGCCAGGGGGCTGCTATCACTCTCGTTGGGTGTAGAGATAAGAGATGTAAGCTGAGGCTGGGACAGTGAGATTAGGCCATCAGATTATGCATTTTCTGGAATTGCAGGTTTTGTATGTGTAGAAATAGGAGACGTAGTGGCTGATGTACTCGTCTCATATTGGGGAAGGGGTTGAGCTTGTGTCTGCCTTTGGTTGAGAGGTTCAGGTGAAACTGAATGATGTTGCGGAGAAACCATTTGATTTTCAGAAGAAGAAATAAAACTTTTCTGCCAAGCCGCTGCCAAAGAAGTGGATGCTTCAAGTATTAGATGTTTGTATACATCGGTGAAAAAGAAGGTATGATCATCGAATATGACATGCTGACTGATGAATATTTTCCCTGTTGGTGGATACAAAAAATGAT
Organism: Anastatica hierochuntica; assembly: GCA_900406275.1. Taxonomy (NCBI): domain Eukaryota; kingdom Viridiplantae; phylum Streptophyta; class Magnoliopsida; order Brassicales; family Brassicaceae; genus Anastatica; species Anastatica hierochuntica. The sequence goes on along the minus strand of OVAN01000808.1, from coordinate 44,769 downwards.
AGCCCTTGTATTTTTGTTGTATCCAAAAAGACAAATTTAAGTTGCATAGGATCTTAATGTCGGGTAGCAGGCGCTGCCAAAGAACCTGAGAGCAGTGTAATTCGAAGCTTTACCATTTAGCTTTTAAAAGGGATTGTAATTAGAAGAATGAGCTTAAGTTGGTAGCAAGTTCTTAAGAAAATTTGCCGTAAAAAACGCTTCGTTCCAATGAACTAGAGACACTTTGCTTTGAAACAACATTGACAAAGCTAACTCAACAATATGTCGATTCTTTCGTTCTGCCAACCCGTTTTTGTTGAGAGGTGTAAGGACAAGAGACAAGTTGTTGTATTCCATTTTGTTGGAGATGGTTTAAGAATGGTTTACTAAAAAATTCTCCGCCACCATCGTAGTGAAAGCTTGCAATTTTAGACTGATATAAATTCTCAACCAAAGCTTGAAAAGAGATGAATATATTATAAAAATATGTCTTGAACTTCAAAGAGTACAACCAACAAAACCAAGAGAAGTTGTCAATAAAAATAACGTAGTAACTAAAAACTTGAACATACTTAATAGGAGAAAGCCCCCACATGTCGCAATGTATTCTTTCCAAAGGCTTTAAAGCTACAAAAGAAGAGGTTGTGAAAGAAAGTCTATACCTTTTCCTGAGCTGACAAGCTTCACAGATCCCTTTGGAGCTTTTATTAATGTTGATAGATTTGTTGGTAGATAACATTTAAAGAATCTGTGGATTGGGGTGATCGAGCCTCCTGTGCTAGACTTCTGAACTAGATGATTATTGTCGGACTGAATACAAAACCTGGCCAAGATGCTCATTTCCTAACTAATACAGACCATTATGATGACTTCTCTGAACCAGAAGCTTCTTTGTTTCCTTCTAATTTATACACACACTATCGCAATCAAACTTAAATCGACAAGGGTAGTCTCTAGTTGCCTTTGACACATATAGAAGTGATTTTGTAATATTGGGACAAACCAAGACATCGTTAAGAGGCAATGTACCTGAGTAAGTGGGCAGAGAAGCTGATATAATATGAGTAATAGGGAGAAAATTTCCATCTCCTACCGTCCTGATATCGGTGCCTATGTATGGTTGATGCTGTTGAAGATGATGAGGTGAGCTTGTCACATGTGTAGTAGCTCTAGAATCTGGGAACCATTCCTGTCTCGAATGATCAGAAACCTCAGTAATTCGCATAACAGTTAAGGCATTTGGTAGATCATCATGTTGGTAACTGTTGTTGAAACGGTGCCAACACTTCAAAGCGGAGTGACCTGCTCTTCCACATATCTGAAAAGTAGGTCGGTTATCTTCATTGTAAGAGCTTGAGTTGCTAAAGGGAGAGATTTGTTGGTAAAAACCTCTACCCATAGTGGAGTAGTAGCACCTGCTTCTACCATATATGTTGTTACCAAACCTGTCATAACCAATATTTCCTTTGCCTTTGACTCTGTAGTCTTCAGTTTTGGAGATAATGAAGGCTAGATGCAGGTTTGCAATTGGAGCTAAAGCATATTTTTGCAAACGGTCTTCAAAGCCAGCAAGACGACGAACCACATCTTCGAAACTGAGAGAGGGTAGAGAATCCATTAAACCCTTTATGCTTGTTATAATCAGCTCATATTCTTTGCCAAAACCGTGCAAGACAACAAATACTTTCATCTTTTCATTGACAGGACTCCCTACGGATGCAAGTTGATCACAAATTAGCTTGACCTCTTGCAGGTAGTCATCCATGGACTTTTCCCCTTTTGAAACCATTTGGAGCTTCCTTTGAAGTTCAAAGAGACGAGAAGAAGATACCCTGTTGAAATGATTCGCCAGAGGGATTCATACTTCTTGTGAGGTTTGTGCTCCAACCACAATGCTTAAGATGTCTTCCGAAAACGAACTCAAGAGCCAAGCTTTTACCACTTGATTTGTTCTTAACCAAGCTTGGAAATATGGATTCACCGTCTCTCGAGCATGACCATCGATGTTAGGCACTGTTAGAGTTGATAATGCTTTTGTTTCACCGCCATTAATGAACCCTAATAGACCCTGGCCAGAGAGAAAAGATTCAAACTAAGCTTTCCATAACATATAGTTTCTTTCGTTGAGTTTAATGGTTACACAATTTTTAATGTTTAGGATTAGATAACTATAAGGTTCAAGAGATTTCGTGGCTCTGATACCATGAAAGCAAAGATAGAAAACGAAGAAGATGATAAAGATTGAACCTTTTATTCAGCTTTATTTTCGCTTACAATATTGTTCTACTTATATAATTGAAATACAAAGATTGTTTCTTCCTCTAATCTTTTGACATTTGTCAGTTATTTGTAGCCTCCAGAATCCCTAGGAGATCAAAGTGGTTGCTTGTCACTATCTCTTCACAGCTGTTGGTCTTGGTCATGCTCGTCTTCTTCTTTGCTTTGCCGTGAAATTAATTTCGATTCAACCATTGCGAGGAGAAGAAGAAGAAGCTTCTAGATTAATGTTGTTGTTGTTGGGTTTGGGTTTCATTAACTCTTTGGGCTTCATATTGTTACAACCCAGTTCCTTGTCTTTAATTAAAGTGATGTCGTTTTGTCTCGTTTGTTTACTAACGACATCATCTTCTTCTTTAAACTCTGTTCTGAACCTGAGATTGAGCATTTGATTTGAGAGAGATCGTATTGATTAGGGCTGGACATATTACCCGGACCCGAAGAACCGACCCAAAAGAACCGAAAAATTCGGAACCAAAACCAAACCGAAATTTGATAAATACCCGAATGGATATCAATTTTTGAGAATCGAAAGAACTAGAATTGAACCAAATTTTTCTGGTACCCGAAAATACCCGAAATAAAACTTAGTACCCTAAGATATTTCAGATATTTTGAAATTTTTTAGATCGGAAAACAAAAAATACTCGAAATATACAAAAATAATACCCGGAAAATTAGTACCCGAAGATACCCAAAAAGACCCGAAAGTACCTGAAAAACTCAAAAGTACCCGAAAAACTCAAATGTTCCCGAAATACATGAAAAATACCCTCCAAAAAAATTTAAAATTTCTCAAAATACACAAAAATAGCCAAAAATACCCGAATCCGATTTGGAACCGAAAAAAATTCGGTTCTTTTGCGGTTCCAGTTTCAAGAACCGGAACCGATCCAAACCCGACGAAAACTGAACCGAGCCGAACCAAAATTTCTTCGGTTCCTAAATGGATACCAAAATTTAGGAACCGAAAGAACCAACTTGAACCATCCGAAGAACCGAACGTCCACCCCTAATATTGATGTTAAAGATCTTACAACAGTCCATATTCGAATAATCAAGAAAGTAAAAGGGAAATTACACCACCCTATAGTTCTTATTTTTAAAAATTATCGTCATAAGTAATTCAATATTCTTATTTTTAAAAATTATCGTCATAAGTAATTCAATATTTTTTAACCAGAAAAAAGTAATTCAATATTTTGTTGACACAGCGAAATTTAAAAATTAATTACCCAAGGACGTAATGGCGTTGTGGGTGTTGAGAGGTGAGATAAGAATCACATGCAAGAGTGGCCCCCATTAGTTATGCTCCTTTTGGAAAATGCCATCTGAATGCTGTCTACGCAATTTCTGTCTTAAGATTAAAAATAAATAAAAATATATTTCCTTCCACAATTTCATTCCTTTACCAAGATACTCTCTCTGTTTCAAATTAGTTGATGTTTAAGGTTGTTGTCCACGGATTAAGAAATTATTAACTTTTATTCATCTTACCTCTTTTACATAAAAACAACATTAAATACAACTAATTCAACCAATAAAAGATCATACGGCATAATATTAATAGTCACAAACACCAAATGCCATTGAATTTTTGCATAAAAACTTGAAAACATCAACTAAAATGAAACAAAAAAATTTCTTCAAACATCAATTAAAATGAAACGGAGGGAGTATTAACGTTCAAACTCATTATCATCTAACAATGGCAAGTCTCCCATTTTGGGCTTAAGTCTCTCTAATTCAATTAGAGTCTTCTAAAGTTGAATTAGGGCTTCCACGTTTCAAAGGCAGCCGTGTGGCAACGGCGAATTAGGCGGACAACAACCGTTATCTTCCAAGTTCTAAGAAGGAAACTAACGACTTTTCTCTGAAGTTTCAACGGGAATCTCATACTTTTCCAGGAACTTCATCTTGGTCGAAACATGGATTCAATGATGGATTCAGCTTTCAAGGCGTTAACACTAGAGGAGAATGAAGAACCATTCATGCTACCTGATTTGCCTGAATATCGAGCAAATGAAAGGAATGAAAGAAGCATTATAGATCGATTGCTTAATCCAGAGAGACAGAGTGTGTCAAATCTGATCTTGGATATGCCAAGGAAGTGACAACTATATGAAAGAGTAAGAGGAATCGCACTTGCAAAAGATAAGTTTCAGTTCATCTTTAACTTTGAACAAGATCTTGAAGGTGTGCTGAAGAAAGGTATCTATACTTATAATCAATGGCCGATTGTTTTGGAAAAATGGGTGGAAAATCCTCCACCAGATTACTTACAATTTGCCTTAGTATGGGTACGTATTCGTAATATTCCAGTAAATCATCTCACTCACACCTCAATCATGGCTTTAGGAGAATTTGCGGGTCAAGTAAAACAAATAGCTTTTGATCCAGAGAAACCTCAAAGGAATGATTATGTAAGAGTACAGGTTGTTCTAGATGTCTCTAAACCATTGAGAAGGTACATAATGGTTGGTTTACCTAATGGTGATTCTGTCAAAGTGCTGTATGAATATGAAAGAATTCAGAAGAGGTGTGATGCATGTCAAAGGCTAACACATGATCAGCTGGCATGTCCTTACCTCAAACAACTTCAAGAATCAACCTCAAAAGGTGACAATGGGAACTCAGCTGAACTATCAAAATCAGATACTCCAGTCCTTAGTAAGGAGGATCCTCTGTTTGGGGTATTAACAGAAAGTCAAGTAGGGAATGATCCAAACACAGGCAGGCCTAGAATAGTAGCAGAGGTTCTGAATGAAATGAGAAACTACTTGAGAAGTGCTAATGGAGAAGAAAGATGGTTAAAGGAACAAAGAATCAGGAAAACTGTTTCTGATTTGGATAATGATTTCATGGGGCAAAGAAAGATCTTGAGATTGGAGGCTCCACCCATAATTTCCTCTAATCCTGACAAAGACAAATGTCTAGTCTTTGATTTTAGTGGAAATGAGAGCATATCTTCAGCAGAATCCAATCCACACAATCCACAGAAACTGTTAGCCTCTGCTATTAGAGTGGGAGCAGGAAGTAGTAAATTGGAGGAATGGTATGAACCTGAAGCTACTTCAACTGGTGTCAAAGAAGATAGAATCTGTCATTTTGTGAAGGATGACTCAACGGGTGAAAATGTCAAACTATATACATTTGATTCATCGGGGGTCAATCCTAAACAAAAGGCAGTAAGAAGAAGGCCAGACAAAAACAGAAGAGTGGTCAAACAAGGGGGTGCAGATAAAATGATGATATTGGAAAACTCAGAAGGAAGTAGTGAAAAAATGAAACGGCAGGATATGGAAGAGGAGAATGTAAATCTTCAGAGGAAGAAACAAGCAAGAGAGATCCCCAGGATGGGATCTCTCAATCAAAAATGAGCTTTATAAGCTGGAATTGTCAAGGCATTGGTCCATCAAGTGACTTGACAATTCTAGGACTCAAGGAAATGCGTAAAAAACATTTCCCTGAGATGATTTTTTTGATGGAAACAAAGAACAAAAGAAAGAAGTTGGAGGAGGTTAAAGGATGGTTAGGATATGACAACTTGTTTACTGTGGAACCGCAGGGTTTTAGTGGAGGTTTAGCTTTGTTTTGGAAACATAAGGTGTCTATAGAAATCTTGTATGCTGATAAGAATCTTATAGACTGTAAGCTGGTTTTTGGAGCATAGGAATTTTTTGTTTCTTATGTGTATGGGGATCCTAATCAAAAGTTAAGGACAATGGTCTGGGAAAAGATCCTTCGTATTGGTGTTAATAGATCTCAGAGCTGGTGCATTGTAGGAGATTTTAATGATATTCTCCATAATGGAGAAATGATAGGAGGTCCACCAAGATGTACAGAATCTTTTGAACCCTTTGTAAATATGGTTAAAGGGTGTAGATTAATGGAGTTACCAAGTCAAGGGGTTCCTTTCACCTGGTGAGGTAGAAGGCATAATCTTTGGATTCAAAGTAAACTGGACAGGTGTTTTGGCAACAAAGCATGGTTTGACAAGTTTCCTGCTTCTAATCAAAGTTTTCTAGATAAAAGAGGTTCAGATCACAAACCTGTCTTAGTAAGCCTAGTGAACTCCAAAGAAAGATATAGAGGTTCATTTCGTTTTGATAGCAGAATGCTCCACAAGCCAATGATTAAAGAGGCTATTGAACAGGTATGGGTGAGAAGACAAGGTTGTGAAAGACAGACGGTGATGGACAAGCTCAGAATGTGTAGGAAAGAATTGAGCAAATGTAAAAGAAGCTCTTATATGAATTCTGCAGATAAGATTCAACATCTAGAAAGAGCTTTGGAGACAGTACAATCAACTCATGATCCGGACCTGGTTCAAATGCAAGAATTAAAGAAAGAACTGGCCAGAGCATACAGAGAAGAGGAAGTATATTGGAAACAGAAAAACATGGAGAAATGGTTGAGAGAAGGTGTTAGAAACACTGCTTTCTTTCACTCATCAGTAAAAGCCACCAGAGCAAAAAATTTCATTTCAAAACTCATAGACTCTAATGGTGTAACACACAAGGCAGAGGCTTCTAAAGGAGATGTAGCGGTAGCTTATTTTACTGAACTCTTCACATCATCTTATCCTCACTCTTTTGAAGAAATCTTCTCAGGTTTCAAGACAAGAGTCTCTGATGAGGTAAACAACTCTTTGATAAGAGAGGTGATCAAAGAAGAAATCAAAGAGGCTACATTTTCTGTAAAAGCTTCTAGTGCTCCAGGCCTTGATGGTATGACTGGTATCTTTTTTCAACAATTCTGGAACGTGATTGGAGAACAGGTGATTGATGAGGTTAAAGCATTCTTTCAGAACAGTTGGCTCCCAAAAGAATGGAACTATACCCATCTTTTTCTCCTGCAGAGAAAGGAAAATCCTGAGAAAGTGGTAGATTTGAGACCAATAAGCTTGTGTTCAGTCTTATACAAAATTATCTCTAAGGTGCTGGTCAAAAGAATTAAGCCTCATTTGAAAAGCTTAGTGTCTCAATACCAGTCTGCATTTGTACCATCAAGATTAATCTCAGACAATATATTGATAGCTCATGAGCTTGTTCATGGTTTGAGGAAACATCCACAGATTGCTAAAGAGTTCATGGCTGTGAAATTAGATATGTCTAAAGCATATGATAGGGTTGAGTGGAACTATCTGAATTGTCTTCTAAAAGCTTTAGGATTTCATCAGAAATGGATTTCATGGATAATGTTCTGTGTCACAACACCCACATTCTCTGTTTTGGTGAATAATCAACCATATGGTATGATTAAACCAACTAGAGGCTTGAGACAGGGTGATCCTTTATCACCATTTTTATTCATCTTGTGCACTGAAGGTCTATCTCATATGATACAACGAGCACAGAGAAGTGGGAGAATATCAGGCATTAAGTTCTCAAATCAAGGTCCATCTATTCACCACATGTTGTTTGCAGATGACACACTTTTTGTGTGCAAAGCAGAACTATCTCAAAGCCAAACGTTGAAAGAGATCCTAGACATGTATGAGATGGCAACAGGTCAAAAAGTTAATCTGGACAAATCTTCTATCACTTTTGGAACCAAAGTCAGTGAAGAAGTTAAAACAGAGATTCAAAGGAAACTGGGAGTATTCAAGGAAGGTGGAGCAGGGACATATCTGGGATTGCCTGAATGTTTTAGTGGATCAAAAGCTCAATTATTAGACTATATCCACAAAAGCTCAAGAAGATATTGAATGGGTGGTTTGCAAGAACATTATCTCAAGGAGGGAAAGAGATCTTGATTAAAGCAGTGTGTATGGCAATGCCAATATATGCAATGAGCTGCTTCAGACTACCAATCTTCACTTGTAAGTCCCTAACTAATGCTATGACAGCTTTCTTTTGGCAGTTAACAGAGCAGCAGAAAAAGATTCACTGGATATGTTGGGAGAGATTGACTTTACCAAAGAAAGAAGGAGGAATGGGATTCAGGGACATTCAATGTTTTAATCAAGCCTTGTTAGCAAAACAAGCATGGAGATTAATGAGAAATCAGAATTCTCTTGTGGCTAGAGTAATCAAAAGCAGATATTATCCTAATGAAGAATTTCTCCAAGCTCAAACAGGAGAAAAAACTTCATATGCATGGAGGAGTATTGTACATGGTAGGAATCTACTTCAACAAGGGCTTAGAATTCAAGTGGGGAATGGTCAATCTCTTAAAGTGTGGATAGATGAATGGTTGTTTGAGGAAGGAAGAAGGAGACCGTTGATAAAAAAATCCCATAATAAACATTGATCAAAGAGTGTGTGAACTTATTAACTTCACAACCAGAAGATGGGACAATGATGTTTTGGAGGAACTCTTCTTCCCTGAAGACAGAAGGATTATTCAAAAAAGACAACCATGCATTTGAAACAAGATAGTGTGGAGTGGATCCATAATAGATCAAGAGAATATTATGTTAAATCAAGATATTGGTTGGCTCACAAACTTAAGTTCAAGGATCTTCTACGAGAAGCTCAGGCTCAACCATCCTTAAATGTTTTCAAAGAACAGGTGTGGTCTCTACAAACATCTCCAAAAATCAAGACTTTTATGTGGAAGGCTTTGAGTTCTGCTCTGCCCGTTTTAGACAATCTGAAATCAAGGGGCTATCAAAAAGGGGCTGTATGTGATGCTTGTGGATTGGAGGGAGAGAACACAAACCATGTACTCTTCTCTTGTACAAGAGGAAGACAAATATGGGCGGAATCTCTGTTTCCCCACCCAGAGAATGAATTTCACAAGGAATCTTTTTATGTGAATTTTAACCATTTGCTCAAAGTGTCAAAGAATATGCAGGTGCCAAAGGTTTTGAGAACATTGTTTCCCTGGATTCTCTGGTATCTATGGAAAAGTAGGAATGCTTTATTCATAGAAGGGAAACTATTTCAGGCTCAAGAAACAATAAGCAAGATAAGAGAAGAAGCAGAGATGTGGTTTAAAGCGCAAGAGATCGAGCAAGAAGAGAAAGAAAAGTGTGAGCAGCAGGATGGCAGAGGATGGAGACCACCGCATAATTCGTGGGTTATGTGTAATGTCGGAGCTTCATGGTTGAAACGTAGACAAATCTTAGGTGCAGCTTGGGTGGTAAGGAACTAAAAAAGGAGAGGTTATTCTACATGCTAGAAGGTCTTTCTCAAACATCTCCTCTATCTTTGAAGCTCATTTTTGCAGCTTGAAATGGGCTACTAGTAGCATGGGTGAACACAACATGAACAAGGTTATAATAGCTTTGGAAGAAGGAATGATATGCAAAGTCATAAACGAGCCAGAGAAGTGGCCGGCATTCTCTTTCCATGCTCAGGAAATTCACTTGCTTCTTAGACAAATATAAGAATGGAAGGTGGCTTTCTCACCAAGGCACAAAAACATGGGAGCTTTTCAAATTGCTCAAAGTGCTACAAAAATGAATTTCTATGTCTCTTATGTTTCAATTGGTTGTCCAAATTGGCTCCAAGATCTTTTTGAAAGGGAGAAACAATTCCCTGCCATAGGAATTGGTTAAATAGTTTATGAACAATTTTTTGGTTTTGGCGGCAAGTAAGCAATTATTAAGCTTGCTTTGCTTGAACATTAGTATGTATTCCTTAATTATAAAAGTAGTATGTTCAGGAAAAAAAAACGTTATTCGTTTGGGGGGGAAAATATGATGACGATCCAAATTAATTTGATATGCTATTTCTGTCTTCCACTAGAATTGGTCGGATATATTTTTTTCAAAACATCAGCACGATTTCTCTCCAGTCATGAATGATGACTCTAATGAGCTTCAAAACGGACAAAGTTTCACCGAGACTTTATTTTTGATGTTGTTTAGAGCTTGGTCGAAATCCATTTTCTATATGAGATGAAAAGACCCTAATCCATTTAGGTGAAAAAGACAAATTTGTTCTTAATGATCTTAAAAAGGCTTTGCTCCTTTTTGGGCTTTCCTGAGAAACTTTTTACTGAGCATTTGGATAAATTTCAGATCATTACATTTCTCCACAACTTGAAATGAATTTGTCCTTGAACTCAGGGGTCACATTTTCCCCCATTTGGCTTGCAACCAAACGTCAGAATGTTTCCCCTCCAACCTCTGGAGGTAACCACTTGTACTTGGCTATGCGACAGCTTTGATTCTTCTCGACAGACCTTCTCGAGTTCACTTAAAAAAAGAACAAGCTGGTTAGGCTTTACTCAGAACCAGAAACACTAACGACTAGCAGAACAATGCTGAACAGAATGATGCTCTTTGATTTTCGAAAAATTTCCAAGTCCCATTTTTTTTTGAAAACCTTTTAAAATCTGATTCATACACTACTGTACCTCCTAACCGTCTCTCGGGTTAGAACCGAGATTGCAAACCTGCTCTGATACCAAAATGTAACATCCGTCTTATCCTCTCTCGAGATCGACGTGCAAATAACCCTAACATGTATCTCAAGTAACTCAAATTCCCCAAGAACCAACTTTTATTAATCATAAACCACGTTTCAGTAACCAAAAATCGAATAACCGAAGTAAACCGAGCCTAAAACGCGTAAGAAATAAAATAACGTCCGAAGAAAATAAAAAGCTATATAAAACCCCTTGTTCCCAAAACAACACCATAACCATCCAACATATCATGCTACTCGTCATTCTCACCTGAAAAGAAAAAGGGGAAAAAGGGAATACGAGAGGGGTGATTGAAAGGAAATCAGTCAGTGAGGGGATGAATTGCTGCACACGCAAGCCCGCATACCTGGTTCAACTAAATGACCACACCAGATTAGTCTTAGAACATGCATCAAACATGACACCTAAAGTACCCATGCAAGGCAAACAATGATCTTAAACAGCTACAATGACTATTGGTACCCGCCAGAGAGGCTTCCATCAGCATGAGATAAATGCCAAACACACAATCGTCGTGGACGCTTTATCAATATTAGGGCTACATAAAACCGATTGACTTGCTGCCCATACGCGACTGCGGTAACCCAAGAATCCACTGTCTGTGCCCCGCCCAAGTCTGAGGTCAAAGTCTCGTAATACATGAATCCTCCGTCTGTATCCCGTCCAAGTCTGCCTACCCACAAATACTAATATATATATATATATATATATATATATGTACACGCGCACACACACATCACTATCAATCATCATGAGCATCAATAAATTATGGTAACATCTATTACCCTAAGTCCGATTTAGCAATTAAAAAATGACTAGACTCCAAGTAGACTCAAATAACCAAACAACACCTGTTCTGGTGCTACTCTAACAATGGAAAAACCTAAACCAAGGGTAAAACAGGGGGTTTACGTGGTAATTCCTTACCTTGGCCACAATTAAAAAGATTCTGAGTTTCATGGAAGCAGCTGGTTCTTCGAACGAACGAAACTGAAAATTAGAACTAATTGGACCAAAGCTAGGAGACAAGATAATCTAGGCTTAGCTCAAAACAAAAATTGGAAACAACCATACCAAACCAATCAAATCAGATTAATCAGCCTAGCTGGTCAAAGTCAACAATCAAAGTCACTAGTCAAATGGTCAATTAATGGCTCACAGTCAAACCAACGATAAACAGTCAAGTCAACGATCAAATTGGGCCTGGCCCAACTCAGTCATACCGACCTGCTATCATGATTTGACTCGCCAATCCAGCCGACCAAAAACTCATTCAAACAATAACCCGATCCGACTAGTACATTGACTTGACCAATAATCTGATAAAATTGGATCAACTGCGGTCGGTTTCAGGCAGAACTGAACCCTAACGGAAAAGAATAAGTATCTAAAACTTTAACCGCTAACACAATAATCTCTCTGATCACAATGAATTCCTTTGAGTTCGATATTTGAGTCATCTATCGGTAGCCACTAATTTTACTCCGATCAGATACCGTTTGACCATCTAAACATCTTTTGTTTGCAGACTGGTCACAGATGCGATATGCTGAAATACTTTTTACAAGAACACTCATAACTTTAAATACAAAACTCGAAACGAAGATCCGCTCGATGGAGACCATAGATATTTGAATTGAGAATTTATCTCTTGTATTATTTAATCTATAAAAATAGTTAATTTAGTTTAATACAAATGTGTGAATGTTATTTTAAGAGAAAAAGTTTTAAATTAAGCCATACCAACATTATTTCATATAAAGTTTTTATAATTTTATTGTTTTTAACAACGTGTATATTGTAGAGATTTTTTATTAGTTGAGTAATTTTAATTTGGATTATAAATGATTAGACAAAAGGGACAGGGAAGTAAATGAGCACCGTTACCTCGAGGTCGTCATTACGCACGTGGGTCCCACTCCAATTTGGTTGTCTGTAAGACTTTGACCCAACAGTAAGTCGACACGTGTTGCTGTATAGTTGCGAAGGATGTGCTTCTCACTCGTAGTAGTTACACGTTACTACATTAGATCTTGTTGTCACGTGGGTTTTATACATGACGCCCAAAATATTTCAAAACAAATACTATCATGCAAGCTGCGTTACCCTTGTGGCAAATTTGGGTCTATTAAGGCGTTCGTTTTCTCATTCAGCAAATTCAGCTAGATGATTTATCTGAATGATTTATTTGGATGGATTATTCAGATGATATTCATTTCATTATTCCGTAAGTTCAGCCAGCTGATTCATTTGAATGGACCATCCTGATGTTGTGTTCGTTTGCTCATCCAGATGATTCATCTGGATGATGGTAATAAAAAAAATTAAAATGCCTTTATTTCAATTTAATCATATTTTTTACTTTTTATCATAATTTTTAATCTTAATATTAACCAAGTTAATTTTAATAGTTTATCTAAATTATATTTTCCACTAATAATCTATAAATTAATAATTATCGCATTTGCAAAATTTTACCTCAAAGCTTTTTCTTCACCAAAAAAATTACCTCAAAATAATATTTGTAAAATTGTTTTAAAAAATAATCTAGTGAAGTCTTTGCACTGTTTACAACATCCTAAGTTCAATACAAAGAATACATTTTTTCTTTCTTTTGAAAGCAACAAAGATCAAGCCATCTTTTCTCCATTATCATCATCGCCATTGTTTCTCAATAAACGATGATAAAAGATATCGACAAACTGCGAAACAAACAATGATGATTAATGTCTCTTTGTCTAAAGTTTAGATTCTACTCATCATTGTCTCTCCAGAACTTAAGTATAAGGAGATTCTCCTCATTTGTTGATCTTTGAACCACGATTCTTGACGCGTAACCTTTCTTTCTCAAAATCAGAAAAATCTCTGAAGGGTAATTCGAAGTCAATGTCACTAAGTAGAACCAACCTTTCTCCAAAAGAAAAACATCAACCACGGGCAAGATTTTATCGATAACTGTCCTGCCATTTTCACCTCTAGCCTAAGCAGAGGCAATACCTTCCATTCCAACTTCGTATTCCGGTGTTGGAACATAAGGTGGATTCACCACCATAACATCAACCGAACCAACAAATCTTTTCTCTAAACCAGAAGCAATATCCGCACAGATAACTTCATCTTTAACTCCATGAGCTTCTAAAGTTTTGTTTGTCACTCTTGCAGCGATCTTGTTTGTGTCAGTAGCCAAGTAATGAACACCGAGAACATCGTTTTTGAGTAAAAGGATAAGTGAAGTTATGACATATCCGCTCCCGCATCCAATTTCCATACAAATCTTAGGATTGTGCTCTCTAAGTTTGGTCTGATAAGCGAGTAATTCATCAACTAAAGCAAATGAATCATCACATGGTTCATTTTCTAGCGAGTAAAAGCACAAAGCATAAGAGAAACATAGATGAAAAGAGCAGAAAGAACCAGAATCAAAAAGTACACAACGTTTATACCTACAAAGTTTGGAAGAATCTGCTGCTAACTCCAGCTCTGTAAAGCTTCAGTTTATCACTTTCTCCTGAGAAACTGCTTCAGTCAAGGTTTATTGTGAAAGATATAGGCCTACAAGCAACATACGACACACTGAGATTCATATATAATTCACGATGTCAAGCTATTTTAACTCTTAAAAACCATTCCTTTACGCCAAATCATAAAAGCCAACAAAGACCAAACCAAGCACCACCCATACTAGGAATAAATCTGTTTGTTCAAGTCCTTAACTAAAGCAGCAAATACTCCAACCATCAGACAAAAAGAGAGCGAGAGAGAGAGAGAGAGAGAGAGAGAGCCAGAGACCGAGATAGAGCCAGAGAGAGAGAGACAGCGAGGGAGAGAGAGACGACGAGGGAGAGAGAGGGCGAGAGAGAGGGAGAGAGCGAGAGTGAGAGTTTTATTCTCATATCTAGGGTAAATGCAGTGTAATTTCTTCAACTACTTAGGGGTATTTTCGTCTTTAGCTATTTTGGCTGATGTTAGACTCAGTCAGCTGCTCCGTCTGCGATCAGCTAACTGAGACTCTATTTTTAAGTTGAGTTTTTAAAAGCTCATCTGGATGATCCAGCTGACTGAGATGTGTTTGTACACTAAACGAACATCATCTCATAGCTTCAGTCAGCTGGATCATCCAACTGAGGAAACGGACAACCCCTAACTAAAAAACCCATAACTAACAAAATAATGTTAGATATTAAATTATTTATTTTACTTTTATATTTGTATGTATTTTTTGTTGTTGTGATATTAAAAGGAGAGAGAGAACGTTGGAGCTCTTTTCTTTATTATGCTCTTGTTGTTATGTTGAGATTGAGGAAAAACGGCCAATTCATACATCAACAGAAAGGTCGCGGTTCCGATCAATATATACATTCAAACCCTGTGCTAAACATACACTAACAAATAAATTATTCAAATTTCATACATGAACAAAGAAAATTCGGTCTATCCATACGTTGACAGTGTCTCCGTTAGTCAAATTGTAACGGGTGTTTATGTGGACTTAACGGGATGCTTATGTGGAGGGATAAGGGGATTACAAAGTTACTACATGGAAATTAAAATGCTGCTGAAGTGAAATATGACGTCGTTTTTGTGTTTTGAGAAACAAAACCCTATCTTCCTCCTCGTTGAAGTCGCGACGAAGGAGAAAAGAACAATCACAGTTACAAAGCAGTTTCATAGAGAAAAGGAGAGAAAAACAAGATGAAGAGAGAGAGAGAAGCGCAAATGTCTAGCTCATCTAACCCTAATTGGAGTTGCCGCAAGGATGAAATAGAAAGAGGGTTTCCGAAATTTTGTAGGAAGTGTGGAGAAGGTGTTGTGATTTTTACTGCGAGAACCACCGGGAACCGCCGAGAACCCAGTAAGAATTTCCATGGTTGTCCTAATGGCAGTGAAAATGTAAAACTTTTTTGTGTATGTTCTAAGATTAGGAACAATTTGTCTTTGTTTGGTTTGAACAATGTATGTATGATTTTGTTGTATAGGATAAGAAATATTTGTTTAAATGGATGGATAAATTGCTAATAGAGGAAGTTGAGGATTTGAAGTGCTTGTTTGATGAAAAAATTGGTCATTTGGTGCTTGGATCTCATATAAGTGAAGATGTAATAAGAAGCTATGATAAAAAGATTGAAGCTTTGAGTAATGCTTTAGCTTGATTTGAGAAAGAGATGAAAGAGTTGGTTCACGAGTATGAGAAAGATGTGAAGAGCTTGAAGATGATGATAATTTGTGGAGTTGAAATGATGATAGCCTATTACTATTTTGCTATGTAGTAGTTTTAGTTAAGTGCAAGATTGAAATGAATGTTTTCTATTTTTGGATACAATATGCTTGTCGGATTGTTGGGTTTTGTAGGTGTAAATGACTTGCATTATGACTTTGTTTTATGTTATAAACATGAGAAGTTTATTGCAAGATTGTCAAACTATTTTGAAACACAAGATTTTCAAAAGAGATCCATAAGAAGGTTTAAGAAGGTTTACAAAAGAGATCAATAAATTTTACAAAAGAGAAGTTAAGAACATCATAAGTCACAACTAAAGAACCCGAGAAACACCTAAAACACCAAAAACCAACATACAAATACCAAAAGAACACCAAGTTCTTCATCCAACTCTAGGCTTCCTTCTTGACAACACCAACAACACCAAAAACCAACGTCCAACTCTAGGATGCCTCGTTCTTCAATATACAATACCAAAATAAGCAGAGAATAATTTTGATGAGAACCTGAAAAGAGCCAAACAAGTAGAGAATAATAACAATATTATCACAAGTTCAGTGATGAGTGAAATCTAATCAGGAGAGCAAACATGAAGTTAGTCATTCAACATGGATGTTTGCGTTGGCTAACTTGGTCCTAGAGCTTCACCATGGTCAAATGACAATGACTCACCTTGTGATGGTTGTTTCTTCTTCCTTGGATTGTTAGGGACTCCATCATTCTTACAATGTAGGGAGTTAAACCATACTACAATGATAACAATGAATCACCTATAAGTGTCTAGACACATTCTGCCCTTTAGTAGGAGACTCATGAATCGACTTCTTCCTCTTCTATGGATTCTTCTTCCGACCTTTCTGAGGAGGTCTTGGTGGCGGTTCAATATGAGAACCAGGAGTATCCTTCCAAAAATTCTTTCCTTCAATCGGAGAGATTGAATCACTATATTGATTCTTCCACAAAGTCACCAAGTTACAATCCGACACAAAATCCTCGACATTAAGCTTTTTATCTGAAACTACCTTTGGAGCATGACGACACGGAATCCCGACGAGATCCCATCTTTTGCAGCTACATGTTCTCCTGTTCATATTGACAGTGTAAGAAGTGCCATTCTCAATGACTTATAAAACACCATTCGAACCAGGAATCCTTTTCTTACACCATTTGCGTTTTTTCTTCTCTTCAGCGATGGTTTATCCAACCTTTAAACTGTATTTAGCCTTATACTTCACCAACTTCTTCTTCCTCACCTCAATTCTAACCATAGTTTTTCTTCTCAAGGTCTCACGCATTTCCACTAAAGGCAGAGAATGCGCTTTCTTCAGACCACTATTGTAAGATTCTAAAAAATTGTTGAGTCCATCTTTGCAACTAGAAGTGGTGCTGAAGAATGCACAAGTACATGTTTTAGGATCCTTCACCATCAAGTCATCATATATTTGAGAGTCGAATGCCTTAAGCTCCTTAAGTGTTGCTTTATAATCACCCTTTTTGAAGCTATTTACAACTGCCCAATACAAGTTTTTAAAAGGCTTGTTGGGTGTAGCTTCTTAAAGTTCTCGTATACGTGTCTAGCGCACGTACGGTGCTTTATGCGAGGAAGTTCTTCATCCATAACCTTTATAAGTCCCTGTAAATGAAAACAATAAGAAAGTGTGAATCCTTATGTTTGTCAGACATATGTGTTCTAATCTAATATTCAACCATTCACACATAAAATGCCTTAAGCTCATTACGTGCTGCTTTATAATCACCTTTTGTTTGTCAGAGATAAGTGTGAATCCTTCACCATTTTGGAGGTTCAAATGAGTCTTTATCCTTTGAATGAACCACTTCCAGTTGACGGTATCCTCAACTTGAACAATGCCCCATGCAACAGGATATATTTGATTGTTTGCGTCTCTTCCCACAACTGCTAGGAGTTGTCCTTTTGAGGTAGATTTCATAAAACATCTATCAATCTCAATAATGGGTCGACAATGAGCTCTCATATTGTCTTCAGAGCTTTAAAACACACATCGAACTTGTCGAAGACGTCAACACCATCATCTCTAATTGTTGTTACAAGATCAACCGTAGAACAATGATTCGATCTGTCAAAAAATACGAACCAATGTTAGAACTAAACTCAACTGAAATTTGAACAAAAAACATTAAAAACAATAACATACTCTAGGATTTTCTCTTTATAGTCTTTAATCCTTGCAAATTGTTCATCAAACTCCTCACTTATCATCTCCAATGCTCTCTTTCGGTCCTTTCTAGCAATATCATGTGTCATTGTCAAGTTGTATCTGTCTTCAACGATTTCTTGTATGGTCCTTGGCATAAATCCATTATTGTGTCTATTCTCATTTATAAGAAGATTAGCAATGACATGGCCAGTCAATAACTTGCAATGCCCATCTTTTGTGCAAGAATGCTCTCCTTGGAAGGGCTTCACCATGTACTGATTCACTGATTTTTCAAAAGAGCAATAGACTCGCCAAGTACAAGGAATCTCACCGATTATAACACACTTTGCCTCGAAAATGTCATTTCCCCATCTTGTGTATTTGATATTCCAACCACACATTAATGCATATTCTAACACAGTTTCCTTGACTTCGTTTAAACTTTGAAAAACTTGCATAATCTTCAACTCACCGCTGCTCTTCGCCATATTTCATATCCACTTTCGATGTCATCTTCTTCATCATCCGAGACAGGAGGTGTATCTCTATGAGCTTCATTGTCCTCTTCCTCATCAACAAACTCTGTAACTATTTCTTCTACACGCTCATCATGTGAATCTGATTCTCTATTCTCTCGAGCCTCATTTCTTTCTATTTTAGAATCAGCACCATTGACACCCAGGGATTCACTCTCTTCAGGCTCATTGCCAACCTCCTCATGCTCAAGATACACTTCCACCGTCTTTACCCATTCTGTAGCATTACACATGTTTTGGAAGTTTATACCACCATCACACAATACCTTCAAATATGAAAATCTTTCATAAGGAAGCTTGTACCAAACTCGTTGCCCATAATTATCAACAATCTCTGCCGAGATTATCCCACCAAATAGACTTTGCGGAGAGGTTTCAAGATAATGGATTTTTTCACCAACGTAGCAAAGACCTCCTTCCAAATTCTCAAACTTCTCGTCATAGTATACAATAAACATAATATCATTGTCCCCACTGCAACAATTATACAACACATCACTTAAACAAGAAATCATGATAATATTTTCATTGACACATTTCATCAAGCACCTTGTGTGCTCTCGAATTTCTTCTTCTATTTTCTAACAAATCCACAATTTACATGTACCCATCATCCTATTATACCACTCTATACCCTTAGATCACCCCTAATCAATTCTTTTTTAAAAAACGAAACCCATCAATTAGAGAAGTGGATCGAACATTTTTGTGAAGGAATTGGATCAAACTTACCTCATACCAACCAATCTCTTCTATACGTGCTTTCAGCTCCTCTAAGTCGTCTTCTTTAATCCTAATTTTGCAATTTTTTCTCACAATCTCGTTGCTTCCTCTCTCACTCTCTATTAACCTTTGTTCGCGCCTTCAAAGAGGAAGACAAGTTTTTATCTCTGAAAACACAAAACAACGTCGTTCTCTATCAACGATAATTTAGTTTCGACGTAATAACTATGTAATCCCCTTATCCCTCCACATAAGTATCATGTTAAGTCCACATAAACACCCGTTACAATTTGACTAACGGAGACAAGGTCAACGTATGGATAGACTGAATTTTCTTTGTTCATGTATGAAATTTGAATAATTTTTTTGTTGATGTATGTTTTAGCACAAGGTTCGAATGTATTTATTGATCGGGACCGCGACCCTCGGTTGATGTATGAATTGACCGTTTTCCCGTTCAGATTGATTTACGTAGGAGAGTGATAACATATATATAGGAAAGTAAAAGACATAAAATAAAAGAAGAGGCGGCAAGTGAATCGTAAAAATAAATATTCCAAATGGATAAGTGAAACATGAATATCAATACTATAATAACATTTGATACTCTCTATATGTTGACACATAAACAATTTTGTGTCATGAGACTTTGATATATAATCAAAATATTAAAATTGATGAGCCGATCAAAACAAAACATTAATATACATCACATTTTTTAAAAATTTATCCATTAACTTATATATATTTCATGTCTTCTTGGGTCTCTCTTTTACTTAATATGTCAAAATAAAATTAATAGAAAATATGATTTAGCGACTATACAATTTTTCAACATGAACTATATAGACATGTATTTACATATACGTAAAAAAATGTATATACTAAGTTTTTTTTAAATTTTTTATAGCTATCATCCGATTTATTTTATTGCATAAAAATCTTTGAACTCTTTTTTGTTTTTTTATTGTAGTCTTCAATTAAATTATATATTATAAACAATTATAAATTATATTGTTGAAATTTAGAAATCAAATTTCATTCAAAACTTAGAAATTATATTATTAAATCAACTGATGTTAGAAAATACATTTGTTTAATGTTTATTGGATCATAAATAAAAATAAGATAGGATTTAGAAATACATTTGGTTATGCGGTAGAAAATTTATTATTTCTATGATTAATAAATTTTGTAAATTAAATTTTTAAATGTGATGTTTGTTATTTTTATCGTATATTAGCACAAACTGTAAAGATTTAAAGTTCACAATATGTTTAGTCCTATAAAAATTTACAATATTTATAAAGTACATATGATATAAATTAAGTTATTTTATAGCGTTTTATGTTTTAATGTGCACTCATAATGTTTTAGTTTATTGTTAATGTCATTTTTGATATATCTGTTATTGAAGATGCATACATAATGAGAATAACATGATTTTTATGTGTTATACAAATTTTATATCTACTTTCTTTATGCTTTTAAACTTTTGTGTACGTACATAAAAATAGCCCGCAACATCATGCGAGTATTTACCTAGTTATCCATAACACTCCTATTTAACTATCCATCATTATTATAATATTATATATTATCTCGTCAAAAATCTTGTCATGAAAAATCCAAGGGGATAAAAACTATGACAAGGGAAAAAGAGTACAGTAGTACAATCTCCCCTTAAAAATAATGGATATTTCTTCTCTCAAAGATCTCATAAATGACGCTTTCCGATACTTTGAATATGTTTTCTGAACATCGTATAATTAAACCTCTATAAATTAATAATGTTGGGACTAATAAATTTATTAATTTAAAGAGTTATTAATTTGTTGAGAGATCATTCTCAAAAATTCAATTTGAGACCGGAAAAAGTATTAATTTATCCAATATTAAATTTATAGAGATTATAATGTAGTTGGAAGCGCCTTTGTAAATAAGTTTGCGGGATTATCACTTGAACGAACATATTGAACCTCCACTTCTCGATTTTTCTCGAGCTCTTGGGTATATGATAAGAATCTTGGAGGAATATGTTTTGTTCGGTCGCTCTTGATGTAGCCTTCTTTGATTTGTGTGACACATACATCATTATCTTCGAATAAAACGGTTAGCTCTTTGGTACTCACCATACTAATTGTTTCTTGTATATGTTGAGTTAGAGACCTGGCCATATGCATTCTCTGTATGTCTCATGTAGTGCAATAATTTCTGCATAATTTGAAGAAGTGACAACCAATTCTGTTTATGAGATCTCCATGAGATCGTTGTTCCACCAATAGTAAAAATGTATCCAGTTTACGATCGAACTTTATACGGATCCGAAAAATATCCAGCATATGCAAAACCAACTAAACCATATTCTAGGTTTCTAGTATAAAATAACCATAAGTTAATTGTGCCTTGGAGATAACCAAATATATGTTTATTCATGTCTAATGTCTGCGTGTAGGGGATGAAGTCTATCTTGCAAGCAGATGAATAGAAAATGTTATATATGCTCGAGTGCAACTTGAAAGATACGAAAATCCGCCTATAACGCTCATGTAATGTACTCCAGGATCTAATACTTCTTTGTTATCTTCGCAAGGTCTAAACAGGTCCTTCTCAACATCAAACGATCTATTAACCATTGTGGTACTCAAAGAACTTGCTTTATCCATATTAAAGTGATTTAACACCCTTTTGGTGTAGTTTGATTGATGAAAAAATATTTCGTCCTTTAAGTGTTTTATCTGGAGCCCAATTATGTTTGTGCATCGTCAATCTCTTTTTGAGACCCAATTATGTTCAGGTCATCAACATATACAATGCAAGAAGCATTGTCTTTGGGGATATGTTCGGTCAAGTTACAACGATCACTCTATGGATGCAACAATCACTTTAATCCCTCTGGGATTTTCATATAAATATTATTATCTAGTGATCCATATAAATATGCAGTCAAAACATCCATCAAATATATATTTCTAAGTTGTTGGATGTCGTTAAACTCATCATGTATCTTAATATGATTGCATCCATAACCGCGGAATAAGTTTCTTCAAAATCAAATCCCGGTCTTTGAGAAAAATCTTGTGCCACAAATCGTGCTTTAATTCTTGTGACCTCATTTTTCTCGTTTCTTTTTCACACGAAGACCCATTTGCACCCAACTGGCATTACATCTTCAGGTATAATGACAACTTGTCCAAAAATATTTCTTTTATTCAGAGAGAGTAATTCAGTTTTCATGGTTATTTGCCATTTATCCCAGTCAAACCTTTCTTGGTACTCTGATACAGTTTTTATATCCAAATTCTCAATCTCATCATTGATTTCTTTAGATACAGAAAAGGAAAACATTCCATCAATATCCTCTAATTCCTCTCTAACCCACAATCTCTTAGTATGAGTGTAATTGATAGAGATCTCATGTTTTTCTATATCATTTTTGTCTTCTGGACGAACTTCACATGGTTCTTCTGGAACCTCTTCATATATGTCTTTTGGAAACTTTTCTTTGTGTTACTCGTCTATAATACTTTGGGGACATATTTCCTTATGTGGGTTTTCTGTACCCTTTTCATTTTGCTCTTCCAATATCTTTTTCTTTTGGGGAATCTTATCCTTAGACCCAATGGGTCTCCCCCTCTTTAACAGAACCCTCAGTTCATTCACTTTGTTTCCATCTATATGTTCGTCAGGAACATTGATTCTTGATGGAACATTTGCTGTGGGGATATATAATTTTTCACCCTTTTTGTATCGGTAAATGCATTTGGTAGTTGATTTGCCATATTCTTCATATGTGATAACACCATTTTTTACCACTTTTCATATGAATTTTGATAGGTTTTCTTGCAGTTTTTACACACATTTATGAAATTAGAGGTTATTTTCTTGTATTTGTAGTGTTTTAAGTCATTTCAGGTCAAAAATGCATGTTGGAGCTTTATGGAGCTAATTGGATCAAAAGCCAGTTTCTGGAAAGTTTCCGATCATCAGAAATATCATCTAAGACGAAGGCCTCCAAGTAACAAAATGTAATTTGGATAGAAGCTACAAAATGTAATTTGGATAGGAGCTAATTGGACCTCAATGGATTTTGATGCAATTTGGATAGAAGCTAAAAAATGTAATTAGCTTTCATCTCCAAGTAGTTTCATCTCATTTTGAGTTGTGGATAAAGAGATACCAATTTTACTGAAGACTGGTCTAGTTGTCTCGCAGGTGAAGGGTGCGTAAAAATGCCCAAAAAAAGAAAGACCATTTGAGTTTCGAACCAGAAATTCTCCAGACTCAAGTGGATCTACTAAAAGCCTTTTAAAGCCCAATAACTCAATTCAAGACCCTTGGAACGAATCCCAAAAATTATGAGGCCTTATGGCCCGATTTTACATAATTATGACCTAATTGAAGAAGCACTATATATAGATGTTTTTTAGCCTCCTTATTTTGTAGAGTTGGCTTATATTAGGTTTGAGTAACAATATTTGGACCTTTGTAGCTTTCAAAGATCCATCTTCATCATCAATACAACATCCATTCTTCCATAATTCGGTTTTATCTTCTCCTCTCTCCCTTGATGATTATGAATGCTTGTTGTGCTTAATGATTTTGTGTTTACATGGTATTGTTTTATTAGTTTTCATGTTAGATATTAGGTAATATAGAGTTTAATAGCTTGCTTGAATTAGATCTTTAATCGATTAGGTTTTGTCAATAATGTTATCATCTTTGCTCATACATTAATGTTATTCAAATACAAAGCTGGTTTGTGAATATATCTATAGTGGTATGCATTCCAAAAGCTTGACTTCTCGTTGGATCTAGTATTGATGAGCATTTCTAAGTAGGCTTCAAAAATAGATCGACTTAGAATCGTGAACAATCAGTTTTGATCGAATTAATGCGTGTTTACTCACTGCAAGGCTGTCCAAAAGATGATGTTCCTTGGTGTTTAGATATAGAATCTTGAACCTCAAAAGTGGAGAGGATCTACATTCGTGGCTATGTTCTAGACCGTCAAATTATGCCTCTAGTTTATTTTAGTATCTTGCTTGCTTGTTAAACACTCTCTGCTTGTCTGATGCATATTCATCATTTATCTATCCCTTGTAAATTGGCATGTAGAATTGCATTTCGTTTTGCATCATTAAATCATAATAAAAACCAAATAAAAATCCAAAAACCCTTGCATACTTCATTCTTAGATTAATACGAAAATCAATGGATCCTAAGTGTGAAACTCCCTGTGGATTCGATCTCTAAGTATTACTGCGAATGTTGTACACTTGCAGCTAGGTTTTTTAGTTGGGGTAAAACTTGACCCCACATCAAATTTTTGGCGCCGTTGCCGAGGACTAGTAGTCTTTGCCTTAGGATTTAGATCTAGGATTTAATCGAGGAAAAATTTTCTTTCTTTTTACCGTATGTAAGTTCAATTTTTCTAGAACTAGAAATTCGGTTTTTCTACTAACATTAGGAACTTAGATTTTTCTTTTCTTATTATACTAACACTTAGATTTAGATTAGGATTGACGTAAATTTATTGCCTTATAGGATTTATCTTTTAGTTTAGGATAAGATTTTCCTTTTTCCTTTTTAGATTAGGATTTTCCTTTTTTTGATACTACTAATTTTTTCTCTTTGATTTTTCAGGGAAACCAAAGAGAAAATAGAACCATATCCTCATCAGGCCACATTATTGAGGAGTTCCATCCCCATGATCATCATAAAAATTCATATTAAGGAGGAGTAGAGCTACATCCCAAGATACATCAACCATGGAGAGAACCTGAAGAGTCGAAATTTCGCATCTATGGAGCATATGATGCACGACGTTGATCACACCCTATATGAACTAATGTGGTGTGTTATCTAGACTCAAAAATTTCTAGAAATCATCATAAAGTCCATCCAACATGATCACTACCTCAAGGAGATCACTGAAGCATCAAAAATCGAAGATTTCAGTAATTTCTATCATTTAAAGCTCAACATCAAATCACCAATCTACCTTTGCCCAGCCACGTCCTACCTTTTCTCATGCTCATAATCACGTTCAAATGGAGCCTTTAAAGTGATAACTTGAATTCTTGGTTGTACAATTCATCAAAGATCAAAGAGAAGCGAAGCAAACGTTCGAAACAGAGCATGACAACATAAATTCGACCTAAATGAGAAGTTTGGAGAGCTTTAAGCTAAACTCCAGACCTTTTAAGATCCTTTAAGACTCTCTAAATTCATTACCAGAGGCTATCAAGGAAAGAACTCCAGCCCATTCCAAAGAAGATCCTTAAACCGAAGAAACTGATGAAAATCGGATTATGGCATCAAAAGGATGAATACTCATGTACCAAGTGGAGCACAATCAGAGATTCAAAGAACTGATACTAAATAAATTGTGGACCGTGATTTCAAATTAAAAAGGATCTACTATGATCTTTTTATGAAGAACACGGAGCAAGAAAACGAAATTGGTGAATTTGCAACAAAACCGATGAAATCAACATTCATATGGGAGATTTTCAACACTTCACCAATTGATCATGGAAGAGATAGCCCATGATTATCATCATCTTTGAGCATTAAGAGCTAAGTTTTATAGTTCATGCATTTTTCTTACATAATATGAAGACTAACGTGTATAGAAGGCCTTTTAAAACTCACACGCTTTGAAGATATACCTCAAGACCAACAAGAAAAATTTTTAGCCACGTGATTCAAGGGTTATCCAGCAATGTTTTACTCCAACTTTGGTGTATTACATGCCTTGGATAAAGATCCTAAGGATCCAAGTTACATAATCGGGCTAAGAATCTCGGTTTGCTCTTTAACGTGAAGAAATTTTCAGAACTGAAGAAGAAGTCTTGGAAGCAGTAGGAGCTGCTAAAAATTGATCTAAATGGACTAAAGAATTCATAAATATCAACATGAAGTCACCCAAGATGAGCAGCACCTTCACACTTCCATCCAACACGATTTCAGATTTTCATGTCTATTCCTTTTGAATTAACCGGAAAAGAAAGCTCAGGAAACCATTAAAGATCTAAGTTGATTCATTGGAACACGAGTAAACAAAGTCACAAGCCTCCTATCGAGCATCCTCATCACATAAAAATGTCCAGGGGTCGAGTTAAAGACTTTAAAAAAGCACTTTATGGGAGGCAACCCATATTCTATCCCTTTAAGTTTTTGTTTTAATTTGTTTTGTAGGTTTAATACTAGGATTAATGTTGATTAATTTTGGTGTTATATGATTTTAAAAATGTTTTTATTAGTTGGAGAAAATCCAATCCGGATACGTTCGAGTCATTCGGAGCGGCCGATCGGCTCACAGAGCTTCACGACTGGTTTATGCCAAAAAAACCTTGCCCGCGGTGCCAACTCCAATCTGCCCTACACCTCATTATGCTCCAGCATCGGCCCACAGAGATGCCATCACCGACCGCTTGCCCTAAACCTCCCCCCAACCGATCACAACCCTCCTTTGCCTCAATCACCCGTGGCCTTCCTCCCCAACACCGGTCGCGAGAATCCTTGTGTCCAAAACCGATCCCAGCACTCACACCACCAAGTTTCACACTTCCAAAGCCCTAATACCATCAACCCTCACCCACAGACCATAGACCATAGACCATACCCCTTCCGGAAATGCTAGGCCAAGAAAAACCATCCGAACGAGTTGTTTTCGCATTTTCTTGGCTAGATTAAATCACAACTCAATTTTTTCAAGGATCAACATCCAAATCATCATAAATACATCAAATTAAGATGTTTTTCAAAGGTTGGGACGTTCAATAACACTTCACACACTTGGAGCCACAAGATTCACAAACCATTCTCGCCAAGTAAGGAATTATCCAAACTTTTTCCAGTACTTTATACAGGTTTTTAAGAGGAGTTCATTCACGAAATGATCCTTAAAGACCCTAAGACTCAAAGGCGAGACTATTTAGGAAATATTGCAAGAAATCAGACAATAAATGAACTTTGAGAAGGATCGTCAGTTTTAATCAAAGGCAAGGTGTATTGTGACCAAAATAAGAATTATTTTGAGGCTAAAAAAGTTTTGATCAAGGCAAAATCGTTCTTCAACTACATTCGAAGGCTCAAAAATGCGATCAAAAGGACAAAGACCACAATTGGAGCATCTCAAGAGCAATATAAGAAAAAAATGTAACGAGTGATTATCCTCATCAAATAAACTCAGAAAAATGTGAGAACTTTGTTGGCAAAGACGATCACACGACTTTGGCTCAACAGAGACACAAAACCGAAGAATTCGGCTTATTAAAAACTCTTATCTAGAATTTTAACCAAGTCTTACCAATAAAGATGCCTTAAAAAAGTGGGTAGTTTATGAAGAATAGCCAAAAAAATTTTGGAGGCGCAAACATTTGATCTTGGAGCACCCAATTGGCCAGAAACCAAAAAAACTAGGCCAAAGCGAAATCGACCTCTGCCAAGCGAAGCAAGCTGTCAAACTGAAGATTCACAATTAATTAGCATATGGAGAAGGCAATTCTCAAGAAAGACAGCCCTGGAATGATTTCAATCACAAACATCCCGGTTTCTCACCAAAACTAGTCAAACCGAGCTTTCCGGAGATCAAACTTGGCCAAATCAAATTTGTATGAGCTCCTGCCTTTAAATTTCATTTTTATTCATAAAATATTCTATTTTGCTATAGGTTTTCAGTTTGGTCGAAGCATTCTTTCCTGATTGCAAAAACGGACCATTGAACCTCATTTCGGTTTACCGAAACATCACATATGACCATATCTTTCTCCATTATTTCGACCAACCAGCTAAGTGTATTGTATTCCTTATATTTTACATTTGTTATCAGTACCTTCCTCACTTGACTTTACATCGGGACAATGTAAGTTAAGTCTGGGGGAATTCTTATTGTTACTAATGCTTCTTTTTCCTTCTTATTGAGTAGTTTTCAATTTTTTTCAAAACAAAAACGTTTTATTGAGTCAAAATTAGTCTGGAAAATTCTAAAGTTTAAACTAACCACGTGATTAATGACTAGTGTCCATAGTGTCGGTGATTGACTGCAGTGTTACCGATCGGAAAAGCGCATGTGGATCAGCTAACCGAGGCACCATATCATTGGATATTCGGATAAGCCTTAGCCACTCAACATTTAAATGAACTTAATTTTCTCTTCTTGGGATTGGGTATACATTGAATCAGAATCCTCTTTGGACCTGACAAAATTAAGTCTACGGTTCCCCTCTTTCTTTCTTAATAAAAATTTTCAGCTAAGTGCTTATGCATATTGTGAATTTTGGAACTAATAAAATCCGAATGTGTTTAAAAAATAAAAGAATATAGAGACCGATAGAAAAAATAAAATGATACCCTAGAAAAGTAGGGAAAATCGATTCTCAGAGGCTGATAGAAAAAACTAAAATGATATCCTAGAAAAGCAGGGAGAAATCAACCTCTAAAAAGCACTTAAAAATGAATAAGGAAGAGGAAATAAATCGATTGTGGAATAAAATTGTTTAGGATCTCGTTTGAGTTGATCGTATGTGTTCTTTGATTGATACTCCCTCGAAGAGGCTGCACAATGTAGATTCTAGGGAGAGGTGATGGAGATCCTGGGTCACTCTTGTTGATTGTGGCTGAATCGGGGACATTGCTAGACTTGTGGTGATTACCAAAGGTTCTATCTAATGTTGCCTCTGGTGTTAGTGGATCACGACAGTTAAAGTCACTAATAGGTTCAGAAAGTTAAGGTAAGTTTCCAAGTTTTCAAATCTCATCTCTGTTCTTCATTGTCTTAACTCGAGGGCGAGCTAGAAGATAAGTCCGAGGGAGTTGATAACATCATCATTTTATCATTTTTCCTACGGATTTTGGTAGGTTTTCTTAGAGTTTTTACAAACAAATTTGCAATTAAAGGTAGTTTTCTTGTATGTGTAGTCTTTTACGTCATTTCAGGTCAAATAATGTATTTTGAAGCTTTATGGAACTAACTGGATCAAAAGCAAGTTTCTGAAAAGTTTTTGATTATCAGAAGTATCATCCAAGACTAAGGCCTTGACGTCAATGTATTTTGATGAAATTTGGTTTGATGCTAGAAAATTTAGTTATCTTTCATCTCCAAGTGGTTTTATCTCATTTGGAGTAGTGGACAAAGAGTTATACCAATTTTATTGAAGACTAGTCCAACTGTCTAGCAGGTGAAGGGTGCGTAGAAAGGCCCAAACAAAAGAAATACCATTTGAGTTTCAAACCAGACATTCTCCAGACTCAAGTGGATCTATTATAAGTCTTTTAAAGCCCAAGAACTCAATTCAAGATCCTTGCACACGAACCCCAAACATTATGCGGCTTGAAGGCTCAATTTTACATAATTAATAGATAATTGAAGAAGCACTATATATAGATGTTTTTAGCCTCCGAATTTCATAAAGATGGCTTAGATTAGGTTTGAATACAGTATTTAGAGGCAAGGACGACACCCTTAGGGGTTGTGTCCTTTGTAGCCTTCAAAGATCCATCTTCATCAGCAATACAACATCCATTCTTCCCTAATTCGGTTTTATAATCTCCACTCTCCCTTGATGATTATGAATGCTTGCTGTCCTTAATGATTTCGTATTTACATGATATTGTTTGATTAGTTTTTATGTTAGATAGTATGTAATATAAAGTTTAATAGTTTTCTTGAATTAAATCTTTAATCGATTAGGTTTGATCAATAACATTATCATCTTTACTCATACGTTAATGCTATTCATATATGAAGCAGGTTTGTGAATAGATCTATAGTGGTATGCATTCCAAAATTTTGACTTATCGCTGGATCTAGTATTCGATGAGCCTTTCTAAGTAGGATTCAAAAGTAGATCGACTTAGAATCGTGAACAATCAGTTTTGATCGAATGAATGCGTGTTTATTCACTACAAGGCCGTCCAAAAGACGATGTCCCTTGGCGTTTAGATATAGAATCTCGAACCTTGAAAGTGGAGAGGATCTACATCTGTGAATGTGTTCTCGACCGTAGCATTACGCCCCTTAGTTTCTTTTAGTATCTTGCTTGCTTGTTAAACACTCTCTGTTTGTCTGATGCATATTCATCATTGATCTATCCCTTGTAAATTGACATGTAGACTAGAATTTCCTTTTGCATCGTCAAATCTTAATAAAAACCAAATAAAAATCCCAAAACCCCCTGCATACTTCATTCTTAGCTTAATCGGAAAATCAGTGGGTCTTAAGTGTGAAACTCGAGTCCCTGTGGATTCGATCCCTAGTATTACTGCGAATGCTGTACACTTGCAGCTAGGTTTTAGTTGGGGTAAGACTTGACCCCACATCAATATGTATAATTTTCTGAACTTTCAGCTCTCGTTTATTAGTAAGGGATCTAGGTGTACCAAAGATTGCATACACCATGTTATATCTTTTGTAATCTCTTTGATTCCTCCCTCAAACATTGGAAATTCATCTTCATAAAAATGACAATCGGCAAAATGAACCATAAACATATCATCAGTGCGTCATTCAAGATACATAAATCTCTAGTCTCACGTTACCTAATCAAAATCGTCGCAATTAGAATTTCTAAAACGATGTTAAGTCATAACGAAATCAAAAATATTTCTAACCCATACTCAAAATACAACTTGAAACGATTCCATTCTTTAACCAAAAGAACGGTAAATCTATAGACAAAATTTGTCTCGATAACAAAATCGATTTCAAACACTCTGATAGTCCGAAACAAGAAATATGGTGTAAGAACTTTGACCTCTTTCCTATCTCTACTCCTCTCTCTGTTTTCATATTCCTACATCTAGTTCAATATCTTTTACGGCTTCGTCAATCTAGTTTTCTCTATATTTTCGTTTTCAAGCATATGATGTTGTATTTTGTTTTTTCTTTATGTTGAGATGATCATGGCTGTAATGATAATGCAATCAACGTTAAAGTGACAGAACTCGTAACAGACATATAAATTACATTTGAAACACCAATTGAAGATAGTAATTATACTGATGACGAAGATCTAACAGATATATATGAGTTTGAAATGGAAGAAAATGTTGTTAGGTTTAGCTACTAAACGTAAATATTATGTTTTTATGTTAAGTTTTTTGGGCTTCCGAATCAAAACTAATTGGCAATACGTGGATTGGTCCATGTTATTTATATATTACTTAGGTCTATCATATTTTCAATGTGGAATATTCTTCCAACGCCCCTCGAGATAATGGTTCGTATAACCATTATTCTCGACAATATTCCAGTATAGGATCAATTTCGGGTTTAGATCGGTTGGATTAACTCTGAGTCGAGATGATTTCTGTTTAAATCGATCAGGCCTCTTTCGATGGGCCAAATCAATTTAGATTCGGTGGAGCAACGTGTGTTTAGGATTTGGGCTCGGATACCATAACAAGAAACGTGATTCTGTATAAAATTTTTTCTTAGATTTAAAGTTACAACAATGTCTTCCTTTTATAGCATCTAAGGAGACGATAGAAACAAAGATCTAACGGACTATGAACCAAAACCCAACATGGCCCAATATTTTATGATGTCCCTTCTCATCTCATCTTCTTTTAGGAACCAGAACCAACTATATCATGAAATTGCATCGTATGCAGAATTTTTATACAGAATCTACATCTTTTTTCACTTTTTCGTCAACAGATTTATTGTGTGTTATAAGTTGGTTTTAGATAATAAAAACCAAAATTACCTCAATAAAAAGCATTGAAACAAACATATTTGAACATATATATCTCTTAATCTCTTTAACATCATCAATCATTGTCTCTATTCTTACATTCAATTTTCACCATTAATGTACTCGACGATCTTCCCCTTCATATACAATCAAAAGGGAGAGACAATTAGTTTTCTGGACACGCAAATTTGAAGAAACTTGACCTCATGACATTGTCGATATACAATCACGCTTATAACAACATTGAATTGAGATTAACCGAGATAAAAGAAAGAGGAATTAAGGTTTTTGGAACTACCTAACAGATTTTAGTTCCACCTGAAAAGAACAACAATGTAGGTTGTACTCGGTGTGGACACAAAAATTGTGTTGACATATTAGCGTTCTTCCGATTTAGGGGAAACAATCAAAGCGGGTCGGATCATGTTGTATTTCAGGTATGTTTTAAGATCATTTTTAGTATGGTAATGGTTTAACATCGTTTTAGAAATTCTAATCATAATTTTGTACGATTTTGGTTAGATAAGGCGAGATTAGAGATTTTTACGGTTTCAATTATAGAGTTTTAAACTGTGTCGTTTTAGATTTGAAGCTCTAAAGTTGTGAAGTTTAGGAAGAGGCTACAAATTTGGGCGGCGAAATCGAGATAAGATATTCTTCGGATGATTAAAATTTGTTAACCCAATTTTTTTTTGAAACTTTTAGTTTTAGTAATAACAATATTTTCAGTAATAGAACAATGTATATTACATTTTTTTTTTGTTATAAAAGGGTTAACCCAGGTCGATGACGAACTAAACCTAATCCTGGGTGTGAAGCCAGCCCATGGATAGACTCTCTCACTGGGTATTCAAATGGGCCGAAAGCAAGGATCCATATCCGTATGAGTGAGCAGAGACATCGTGAGGTAGTTCCCTCCGGCAGGGTTCGAACTCGCAACCCGTTCCCAGGAAGGAGTCCGTCCTTACCATTAGGCCATGGTGTTCCGCTCCACTGTATATTACATTATAACGATAATCTTTTACAAACGAACAAATTTACCTGAAAATTATATTCTTTTGGTTTGGTTATAAATCAAGGACCTCATTTAGATTTTTTTTTATAGTTCACCTCACATATATTTCTGTTGTTATGCGAAAAAAAAGTTATATATAAAGACTCTACCAAAAAAAGGAGCTTAAATTCTTTTCTCGGTTATAGATTTTTCTTTTTTGTTAAACCGCGAGTGATCAATTTTTTGACGAATATTTTTTCGGTATTCAAAATGAAATTGTAGATATTTCGATTTAAATAATAATTTTCGTACAACGAAAATTTAAACTTTAAGTCCAAGAGAACCAATTTCTTATTAGACCACCACACATTTGATAAGATACAATACTTGGACTATGTATATGGATTGTGTTCATGTGGATATGATGAGGAATTTTCTTAAACCTAATTACACCCATAACGTTGAGTTTCGGTAAATGGTGGTGAAGTCGCTATATAAACGTGCCAGTCATGTTATGCATCTATTGCTCCACAAATATCTCCGAAAACAATGTTCTGAGACCTACATTACTAAACAAATCAAATGTAGGAAAATAACAACTCAAAGCATTTGTTACATAGATTTCACTAATACTAGATAATATCATTTCTTTAAAAATTTTAGTCCTTTTCTATATAAAGTTCTGCAGTTTTTCTTTTTTAACAGATAAGCTGAATTTAAATTAAAATGGAACAAAGTAGCACTTAGCCTATTGGTGTTTTTATTTTAAAAAGAGGGTGTGAAGCTTTGGAGGAACCATAAAATATTACGTTCTGGCGACGGGGATATATGGCTTTCATTCCAAAAGTTTGTACTAAAATCAAATTCTTTTGTCTCTCTACATTTTATTTTAGGTGATGTTTAATTTTTGATATACCAATTAAAAATCATAATATTTTCTTCAATTTAGCTATTTTACATAAAATTAATCTTAAAAAATTAATTCAGTTATTAAAAAACTACAATGCGGAATACAAATAATCAGAAAACTCAAAAAGTATTGAATTTTTACATATTAATTTATAATATTACTTATAGTGAAATAAGTAAAATTTCATTTAGAATATAGCGGAAAAACTGTCTAACTATAAAACGACGTTTGAGAATATGTGAAACTTGATAAATCAGAAATAGTGTGTTTAAATGGCTATATAATACTACGGTTTTTGAAATATGATGTTTTAGGATAATTTTTTTTGTTTCATACTAGATGATATTTACAAGTTCCATGTAAAAAATTAAATTTATTTGAATTTGTGACCATTTATATTATGCTGTAGGATTTTTATCAGTAAGATTGACATTAGTTAATGTTGGTTTTAGATAAAGAGAACAATTGAACAAAACTATATCACATCTTAATTTGTGTGGTAAACTCTAAAATCTAACTAATTAAAAACAGGTGGTTCTTTGCTCTAAACTATGCCATCTCAGCTTCTTAGATGAGCTCCCCCCTTTCGCCACCTCAACTTCGAACACCACCCCGTTTCGTCCTTAAACTTCTTGCTGTTCCAAGTGCTGCCTCTTTAAACTACCTGCCGTTCTTCAAGTTATTGTTTACAACACACACAAAACCACAACCACTTCCTTCCTTTACATCCTTCGACCGAACCACAAACTCTGCCTCCTTTTCTGGCCCATTAAGCCCATCATCTTAAGAGGGCAAACTACTCTATCACCATCATCATCTTCAACCTAGCCATCACTTTGCAAGATACTTCCGCCTCCCCCTCCAGCCGTTACACTCACGTTCCCGTCGCCTTAACCTCCCCTCTTTCAAATCCTCTTCTTCAATACACCTCTATCAATTCCCCAATTATGACCAGCCCCTCCAACTCCTCTCCCTCATCACCAAACAGACCTATATATACTCTAATCTTCACTGAGATTTCATCTATTCCCAAAATTAGATTCCATGGTGGGTTTCCTTCAGAGAATCTGCTTCTCCTTCTTCACCAATCGATTGATTCGTCTACTTCTCCATTGTCTCATCCTTTCAAACTCGACTCTGTTTCTCAACAACAATCTTTCTTAGCTACTAAAGCTTGCATCGCTTCTCTCCTCAATATCCCCACCATCAACACCAACACCAACAACAACACTTTGGACAAATTTGGCTTCGATTATGGGTTCTTAAGTCAAATCCATGAAAACCAAACTCCAAACTCGATGAATTTCCCTGGTTTAAGCTCGCAGACACACACGACGAACTACTACTAGAATCATCGACATTTCTGGATTGAATTATGAATATGATGAGCTTAATAAAGGTAAGAAGAAAGGCATGCCTGCTAAGAATCTAATGATTGAGAGAAGAAGAAGAAAGATGCTGAACGATAGGCTTTACATGCTTAGATCAGTTGTTCCCAAGATTAGCAAAGTAAGAAACAAAAAGTTGACCAAAATCTTTATGCACATTTTTGTTTCTTGATTGTGTATTCTTTTTCGGGTTTTGAATGTAGATGGATAGAGCATCAATAATTGGAGACACCATTGATTATCTCAGAGAGCTGTTACAGAGAATCAATGATCTTCATAAAACTCGAACTACTCCACCGAGTTCTTCAAGTTTGCATCCGTTAATACCGACCCCTCAAACACTATCTTACCGTGTTAAGGAAGAGTTGTGCCCATCTTCGCTCTTACAAACCGAAACCTCCAGGTAATACAACAAAGCCCAATTTAATTGTTATTATTGACTATTCCTAGCAGCCTTTCACAAAACAGGTGGCCAACTTTACTGCAACAACACCACATGCAGGAAGAGTAATACTAAACTCAACTTTTATATGAGATGTTTTTCTAAGTCATATTCACTTTGACGTTGTATGTTTGTCTAACCATTGTTTTAATATTCAATGCAAATAAACAGAAGAGTAGAGACATACAGACTTTGCTAAATCCTACACATTAACAAGTTGACTGTCGAGTACTTAAAGGTTGGGATCACTCTTTTTGCATAATCTTTACTCAGAAGTTCACATTATTATCACCATATTGATTTTTTAAAATCCAAATATCAGTACTTAAAGTTTAACATGTCTAACGTTCTTACATATTAATTTAAGCATAAAAGCATTAGTGAAGGGTCAAAGACTATTTGATTGTTTTTCATAATATGAGTCTAAGTGAATTAACAGTCACGAAGAATCGGGAAACATGTACTATTTTTTGCTCATTAAGTTTTAATTTCCCGCCAAATGGGTTCATTACATAATATAATTTCATCTAGAAGGTTTGTTTGTGTTGCGTGTAGGTTTCTGGAGAGTCTACATCATACGATGAAATGAAGAAAGTATTGTTCAAATGGAGGTATAAACTTTTTATGCAGAGGAGTGAGTAGAAAGAGAGCAAAACTTCAAAAGAAGATAAACATGACCTGATGATAACGACGAGTGAACCAATATAAGACTCCATTATACAAATTCTCTTTGAGATTATTTCCATTTTGTGAGTAAGTTCCAGTATGTTTCATTTTTAGCCATGATCTATTTAACGGAGAACTTATATGCCCTTTGTTTTATAAAGCTTAGTAGTCATCTGTATTGTTGATTCTGTATTAGAATACTCTGCTTTACTAGTTTCCTGAAAATCAGAAACCAAAATCTCAAAAACAAACAATTAAAGTTGGATATTAAGAATTGGTCCTGCTAATATGAAAGTTGCTTCAACCGGCCAGGGACTGCTCATGTTTCTTCGCCACATCATGAATTCCAAATCTCTGTATAAAATGTTTCCCCAAATCTATTTGTGCTCCATACTTTTTCATTGTGTTCTTTCTTTCTTGCAGGAATCCATTAATTGCAAGACTTCTGTTAAGGTTTCATTAATTGCAAGGTCATGGCATTGAGGCCGCTTAGGAATCCAAGCGTTCGTCTTTAAAAAAAACTCATGATAGTAAGAACTCTAGGCAATGAAATTCAAACAGTAAGAAATATGTTTTCAACTTAACGCCATCCACCAGTATATATGTTGTGTTTTTAACGTGATGCTTGATGATTTTCTTCGTTTTTAACATGAATTCTCTGGATTTCACCGTTCGAGTTCATGCTTTGATGTTTCTTCATCAAATCGGGTGGTGATGCAAGCTATGTGTTCGGTCAAAGACAAAAACAAGAGCTCCAAGTAAGCTTTCTAGACAGATCCATCATATCTATGTCTACATACCATAGAAGTTTTCTGAAGTGTTCGTGTACTTGATTGTGTAGAGATATTCAAGTAAGATTACATAAGATTTTTAATAACGTGGTACAATGAGCTTATCTCCACTATTTTATCTTCATAATTCTTCCTTTTTATTTATGTATTTGAAAATTAAAAAATTACGTAAGTAGATAGATGATAAACAAAACTGACTTCGTTCTTCTGTTGGCAAAAAGGTTTGTTACTTTTATTTCTTAGTTTATCTACAAGTTTTAATTTTCAAATCATAGTACAATTTCTTTTTCCTCCTTGGCCAGACTCTGATGTTTTTCCTTTTAAAAAGTTGATTTCAAATTACTTTAAATATTTATTATATTTTTGGCCAGAATAATTATAATTTAGTATATGGAGCATGCAATCAAAATAGTATATTATATGCATGGTTATGAGGATTTAGAATAGAAAGTAGACTCACCTAAATAAATATGTACAAGAGAAAAATTGTAAATCACTAACTATTAACGAAAAGATAGAGAAAAATAAATATCGGAAAAAATTCTATATAGATTGAAAAGAATGTGAGAACAACATGAAGGTTACAACGAATAACTTTAAGATTTGTATATGATTGAAAGGTATGAAAGAAAAGATATAGTTGTGGTTAGACAATAACAAATAAAAGAGAAATTAAAAGATAAGATAAAACACACATACATTATCTATAAATAAGTGAGATACAATATTTGAAAGATTATACAAAACTTTGAGTTTTTATAGTTGAATGATCTTTTTCAATAAACTTTTATCTCCAAAGACATGAGACAAAAAAAATAAGAATGAAGTTGAACATGGAAAAATGAGCTACTTAGATGAATATAAATAAACCATAAAAATATATAAATTTAAATATTTGATGCATTACAATTTATATCATAAGATCCAAACAAAATAACGTTAAATTATACGATCATCAAAAATGCAAAAGGAAAAACAATTATTGTAAACAAAAGAACTCCCCTAATAAATATTGTATTTAAAAAAACTGAGATAACAATACTTTTACACATATGAAATTGTATATATTCCAATTATCATAATAGATATTTTTATCACGTAAATTTCGCTAAAAAAATTATGTCCACGCGTAGTGCGGATTGAAAAACAGCAGAGAATCATGCAATCCCAGAGAAGGGCTCAGAACTAAAACATCGAAAGGAATGGTATATGTTGAAGCCACACGAGGTAAATATTCACCAGATAGCCCAAAAACAAATAAGAAATAT
This sequence comes from Anastatica hierochuntica, assembly GCA_900406275.1. Lineage (NCBI taxonomy): Eukaryota > Viridiplantae > Streptophyta > Magnoliopsida > Brassicales > Brassicaceae > Anastatica > Anastatica hierochuntica. The sequence goes on along the minus strand of OVAN01000808.1, from coordinate 6,314 downwards.
CCTTACGGAGGAAAAACCCAATAATTAGTTGAGATGAGAAAAAATTAGAGGTGCACCGGTAGCCTTTTCTGATAATTTTATAATAGTGATATTTTGATTATTTACCTATACAACATTGGCCTTATTAACTGCAATTGTTAAAATATCATAACCTGATGTTTATTGCTGGTCTTTTACTCTGTAGATGAATTTTCAGCTCTGTACGCGCTGATTGAATTTTCAGCTCAACTGCCTTGGACTGTTTTGATGGAATAAGGTGAGCATCAAATGGCTTTATATTCTGTGGTTTTCCAATTGAGGTTGTATATTGCATGGGGTGACCCTTTCGTTCGGTACATATACTAAGTATTCTAACCAAATATTACACACCGAAGATATAATGATAACATGATGTACTGATCTATTCACTATATGGATCATACTACTTGGCAATCTTGAGGGCTAAGGATGATGAACTTTCAGATACCTGGCTACCAGACACTATAACCAGCTGTATGACATCATTGTGTTGTGCATATTCCGCAAACTTGCAAAGAGATCCAAGAAACAAATAAAAATATAAGAAATGACAAATGTGACAATGAATCTATGTTAGCACTTTAGTCGAAAATCCAATAAAGATAGGCCGAAATCTAATATCATATTTTTTGGTCATAAAATCTTGTATCATTTTAAATCACATAATCTATCTATCTACCAATTTAAAATAATGTCGATAATTATTTAAATTTTATTAAGTTAAAGTACTAATCTTTAATTACCAAGCTATATAAATCAATTAAAAAATAAATAAAGAATGAAAAATTAAATTAATTTAAAAACCAAAAAAAATCTAATATTAAATTTCAAATTTATAAAAATTAATATTAAAATATTTTAATTGAATGATTTTTTTTTAAAATAAGTGTATACACTAATGGTTATTAGTGTGTTGTTTACACACAAAGTAAGAACTAAAATAATTATTCTAAGCACAGTATAAAAAAGTATAATAAAATAGATGGTTTAAAGTTGATAAGATTTTAAGGAATCACAGTGTAAGAAAAATTTGCATTAAACCATAAACTGGTAGAGATAAATCCATGTAAGATCTCACAAAAATAGAAGTAAAAATCCTTGCAAATTTTTCCAATAAATGGAAAACAGCGGAAAAGTATAACATTTTCTTTAAAAAAACATTTTGGTTGCTTTTAAAAAGAATTACTATTTAAACATTGAAAAGTTGAATATATCAAATTTTATGCGAAACACCTACGCCCAACTACATTGCACACTTACAATTGGCTACGCTATGTAGACCAAAAATCATAATCTTCAGATATATTATTAAAAATTAAAATGATTTTGCTTTGTTTAGTTTACCGTCAAATATAAAATAGGCAAATATGATTTCTAGGGATAAACTAAAACTGCG
>OVAN01000807.1:0-50162 GCA_900406275.1 Anastatica hierochuntica | reverse complement strand
GAAATCGAGGGTCGACGGAAGTTAGTCTCGAGGTTTCTAGTGCATAGGGCGTTGATGTTACGAAAGTAGATCAGTTCTAGATTAGAATTTGAGTTCAAGGTGGTTCTTAACCTCTTCTCTAATCTGTAGTTTAAGTCAACAATGAAATGTTTCCCTGAGAAAACCCGATGCCCAACACTTTTCTGAATTTTTTACAACCTCGTTTGCTTGCTGGGTTTATTTGTTCTCTTTAATTTCGACATTTTCATATCTCAAAAGACATCTTTTTAGCATTAGTCCGCTGTTTGATCTTGATTCTTCGTGCTACTCTTTGGTCTCTGTGGATTCGATCCCGAACCACTACAACGTATATCTGTGCGCTTGCAGTGTTATCTCGGGTGAAAACCTGAGCATATCAGTAGCGCTCACGAGCGTCAAACAAGGTGGGCCTAAAGAGGCACGTCGGGGCACACGGGAGGGGCAGTGGGGGTGTTACAATTTGGTATCAAAGTCGAACCCATATGAGTGTGGAGTCAGGGACTCACACCATTAGGGGTGACGACCATAGTGCGTAACGAAGGTGTTGTGCTCTGTAAGTGGGGGTGATTATAAAACCTCGATTTTTATAGTCATAGTAGTGTGTGAGGAAAGCTTATAAGGATTGATTTGGCTGCCTATGTCATCAAAATGCACTTATTTTTCGGTCATTGGCCCTGATAAAACTCCACAGTTAAGCGTGTTTGTGCTGGAGTAATACTAGGATGTGTGACCTTCAAGGAAGTGATTCGCGGAATCATGTGAGCGAGGACAAAGAACAGAGAACGATCATGTGATGATTGCAGAGACAGTAAATCATGACTTTAAAGCCTCTCGGAAGTAGCGCTCCCAACTGTCGAACAGGGTGGACCTACGGGCCCAGGTAAAGGCGTCAGGGCACACAGTAGGGGCGGGGCGGGGTGTTACAGTTTGGTATCAGAGCCGAACACATATATGTGTGGTACCAGAGATTCACACCATCGGGGTGACAATCCTAGTGTGCAACGAGGACGTTGCGCTTTGTAAGTGGTGGTGAGTGCGATACCTCAGTTTATGGAGACAAATTTATGTGAGGAAAGTTTAAAATGATTGATTTGGCTACCTATGTCACCAAAGTGCACTTATCTTTTCGGTCACTTGTTCTGATAGAACTCCATAAGGACAATAAGTCATGACAAAACCTCTTCGAGGTAGCGCTCTCAACCGGCAGATAGGGTGGACCGGCGAGTCCAAAGAGGGGCGTCAAGACATACAAGAGAGGCGGTCGGGAATATTATAGCATAGTTCAGATAGATTATAGAGCTGTTTCTCAATTTTATAGTTTTAGAGCCTCTGGTTTAAGAATTAGTCGGGAAAAAACTATGCTTACTTGTAGCGTTGGTATTACTCAAAAGTTCAATTAGCGAGTGGTAGCTCGACAGAATCGAAAAAAACCTCCTAATTATTTGAACTAGACCGTCCAATTGATGCCTCTGTACATGCAAATCAATCTCAATATTATGGATTCTTGATTAATTCAACAATCTTTTAAATCGGTTTAAACATTCAAACCTAGGGAAATAAATCTACATATGTAAAATCTTCAAGATGTTCACTAAGCGAATTTAAATCGAAACCAAACTTCATTATAGGGGAAATGTCACAAACCCATGAAAGATTATGGATCCACATAATAGGAAATAAAGAAGAAGATGACTACACCTATTGGTTTATTAATATATTAGAAGCGCATGTGCGTAAAGATACAATTTTGCACGATAGTAGTGTAAGAGTGTAACACCCAGAGAGCAAGCTAACACGATGCTTCCTCTTTATTATTTTTTTTTCTTTTTTTATTCTAATTCATTTTATGTAACTTTGTTTGCCTTTTACAAGATTAAATATCGGGTTAATTGCACCAAATGCCATAATTTGAAGTTAGCTTTTCATTATTGTCATTGCTTTCTAATTCGAGTATATATGCCATAAACTCAGTAATGTAATTGACGATAATGCCCTTCACTATAGGGCATCGATCAATTCTCCTGCATAATTACGAGCATCTCCGTCACGAGCATCTCCGCCATTTCTCGCCATCCGTCTTCGAATGAAGCCACCTTTATTCTCCTGGAACGATCAATTTATTTTTTATATTTAATCAAGTCGCTTACTCTGTTCGACCCTTATCGTCTTTTAGATCGTATCCAAGAATTGGGTTAGCTCAATTTACTTTGTTCTTTTGATTTTTTTTTTCAACTTAAGTCGATTGATTGATTAGGATTTATAAGTTTGGTTTGGTATAGAGGAGTCTGCGATTTGATTCGATAAAAGTTGATTTCTTTTTACATTATAACTTTGGATTTTGTTTGCAAACAAATTATAAATTTGTCTAGAAATTGAAAGGACAAAACTTTATTTGCTTCTTGATTTCCGGTGATTTTTTTGAAGAAGGGTTTGTGGTTGTAGAAAATCCCTTCTTTAATCTTATAACAGTGGCAAGAGAGAACTAGTGGATTCTTGTCTTCATCATGTTAGGTAATATCTTAGAGAAGCTCTTTATATTTGTGTGTGTGTTTGTGGTTGGAGGCTTAAAATTGTGTTTACTGAACTAGGAACAAAGCTTAGGGAAGTCGGGCAATCAGCTGGTATTTTGGTCGGGGAAGTTGCTAAGGATGAGAAGGTGAATGTTGCATATGTTGCAAAACGTGTTGGGTTGTTGTTTAAAAGCCGGTGGGCGATTCTTCAGCAACCTGCTAGTAGACATGCAATGCAAGAACACCTCATAACTAGTGCTGTAAAAACCGGGACTTTGGTGAGGAAAGGTATAACTGGGACAAAAGAAAAAGTTTTTGTTGTAAAGACCAAAGTGGAAGACGTAATTTAGACAAAAAAAACTTCTCAAAATTACTCGAAAATAATGTATATCTCTTTACTTTGATCAGTGTTTTCTCTTTTCGCGGCGAAAAAGACTGCCCAAAAGAGATCATATTCGATTTACTTTCAAATTTGTGATGATTTCAACCTTAATTTCTCTTCACGCGTCAGAGCTCTTATATATTGGGCCTGATGTTTTCGACGAAGCTGACTTCGTCGTCGGCGATGGGACCCTTGACTTTCCTAACCACGTCTCTGTCAAAATCAATTTCAGAAATAAAGAGGTCATTTTCGAAAAACCTGTTTGCTTAATTGCTTTTTATGTTTGATTCATCTGTTGAAGTTTGTTTTAGAGATGATTTGGTTTCGTAAAGTGATAGATTTTGAGATCCTTAAGTTAAAGTTCAATGCTTTTAAATGTTTTTATTTCGAACCTTTTTGTCTATTGTATAGAATTTAGTTGAGATTGGTCTTATCGGTAGACAAGCAAGTTCTGTTGTTACAATGATAGATTGAGAAACTATAAGCGTGCTTCACTCAAATACCAATCATTTAATCTCTTTTGTTCTTCAGGTTACTGGTCTTTAGCTTTGTGGTGGTTGTTTCATATCTAATTTGACTGTGTTTACACAGATTGTCTACACAACAGTTTGTTTAGTTGATGTCCCTAGTGAACCATCAGATTTTTTTTATCTCTTATGTTCACTATCATGAGCGATTCTCAGCTGTTGGTCAAACTAGGTAAGAGGTTTCTTTTTAATATGTTGCAATCTTGGAGTCTCTTACTATAGAATCCCCAAGACATTAATTGTGAAGTGAGTTTGTCACGTGTCTTCATTATAATAAGTTTCAACAAAAAATTATGACATGGCAACCTAATATAATTTGATTGGTTATAGTTTAATTTATTATTTATTTATTCCATTTGATGATTCACGTCAAGCTCCTTCTAAATTACTTTAATTTATTTAGAGTTTCTTTATTTAATTTTTATCGAGTATTTATTTAATACACACCAGTGAAAAATTCCATGAGTCTATATATGCATATATGTACCAACACTAAAAACATAATTTTTTGTAAATTTTTAATTCTATGAGATTAAAATTTTGAATTATTTAATTTTTGATGCTTATTTTGACGCTTTAAATCCATCAAAAAGCAAATTTGTAATGCCATCTAAGATAAATATCATTTGCATTAATTTTTCTATTTGTATTATGCATCGTAACAATCCTTGAATTCCTAATGCAAATCATTATATGTAGGTATAATACATCATAGACACATCGTATTTATGAACACTTTATGAAATTTCATTGGTTATAATCATAATTATATTTTTAATATTCAATTTAATGATCTCTTAGATATAATTGTTACTTAATTTAACACATGTCTTCACCAAAATTAGCTTTTAACCAATAAAAATTATAGAGAACAATGAAATATATCATGAAAACACGTTTACAAATTTTTTCTATACATTGATTGAGGATTTAGTTGGCTCATGCCATGATTATAATAACTTTTTATCTAAAAAATTGTGATGTGGTTTTTTATAAAATATTATTTCTATTTGATGTAAATTTATGTCATATATATAATTTCGAATTTTTTGTAATTATATTTAAATGATTCCAAAAAGATATTTTTGTATTAAATTATATTAATGTAAAAAGGATACAAATTTTTCCTTATAATTTACAAAACATTTCAAGTTTAAAATAAATTTTACAATGAATCTGTATATTTTAACATTCATCTATACTCATTATCAATACATTTCTACAATGAAAACTATAGAAAATAATGATCTATATCAAGAAAACACGTTAATAAATTTTGTTAAAGTCACAATCATTAATTATATTCTAATCAAAGCAAAAAATTATTAGTTATACCAAATCAAATAAATTATTAAGATTTTGAGGTAATTTATCAGCGCATTGCGCGGAGAGCCATCTAGTCTTAGTCTAAATGCTGGTCTAGATGGAAGTTCATTATGGCTACAATGGTGGATTCTTTAAGCGAGAAGGGAGAACAAAAGATCTCGGAGCAATCAACGTTGTTGTGTTGTTTAAAGAGAAGATGAATAAGATGTTCCATACTATGATTTACATCTTTATCTCAAAGCCTATTAATCTATGTTTTCACTGTTGGATAAAATCTTGACGTCGAGGGTTATGTACTTTTCTTAGATGTTCTGTAAAATGCTTAAACAATTGAGCTCGTTCGGTTTTTGTGTGTATCATGCATATTTTCTTTTTTCGTGGATATACTGGGGTGGACATTCGGGTAACCATTCGAGCTCTGCTCAGGTTTATTCGGATTTTAGATTTTCGAGTTTAGAGATTCAAGATCATTTGGGTTTCGTTTCGGGTCCTTGCGAGTACGTATACCCATTTAAATTATGTAAAAAAAATAAAAATCCAAATATATCTTAAAAGCTTCAAAATCCATAAAATAAAATAATATAAATTATATAAATATGATCAATGTTTGATCAAATACTTGCAATTAACATGAAAGTTATTTTGATTCGGGTACTTGGGTTAAAAACTGGTAGGTCTTCCGAGTATTTTCGGTTTTTTACTATTCTTCGGATATGTTATGTACTTTTCGGTACTTTTAAATAATACGTATACTATTTTTCGGTTGTTTTGGATATTTTGGATATTAAATCTAAAAATAATTAATATATTAAAGTTTATGATTATAGTTCGGGTACTCAAAATATTTCGGTTTGGGTCTGGTTCGGTTCTTTTGGTATTGAAGTTCAAGATCCATTCATGTATTTTATCGGTTTCGGTTCGGATTCGGGTTCAATTCCAGTTTCCAGGTCGGGTTCAGTTCGGTTCTTCGGGTTCAGATATTTTACCCACCCCTAGGATATATATGTTTCTATGTGAATATGAATACTATTTCATGGGTAAATTTTAAAAATAAACCTTAAACCAACACCGTAAAAACTTAATTCTAAACCCCAAAACTAAACCTTAAATCCTAGACCTCGAAAATAAAGCTAAAACCTAAACCCAAAGAAATAAATCATAAACACCAAACCCAAAATTCTAAATCCTGAAAAATAAAAATCAAACACTAAACACAAAAAAGTAAAACCTAAACCCTAAAATACAAACAACAATCTTGAAAGTTGAAACCATAGATTCCAAAAAAGATCGTAAACCGTTAAGTCCAAAAAATAAATCTGAAATTCTAAACTTTAAACCCTAAAACTCGAGAAACTAAATCCGAAATCTGAACTATAATCCCTCAAAGTAACTCTAAACCCTAAACCCCAACTATAAAAACCTAAAAACAAAACTCAAAGCTATATATAAATCCCTAAGAAAAAGAACTAAACATTAAACCCAAAAAATAAAATATAAACCCTAAATCTCCAAAAATAAATCTAAATATATCTGAAACCTTAAACACGAAAAACTAAAGGGTAAACCGTAAACCCTAGAGTAAAAACTAAACCCTAAAGCCTAAAAATAAAACCAAATTCCAAAACTAAAACCTTAAACCTCAAAAACTAAATTTTAAACCTTAAATCCCAAAAAAGTAAAATGATACCCCTAAACCCCCCCCCCCCAATAAATAGTAAATACCAAACTCGAAACTTTAAACCCCAAAAATAAAATACTAAACCCTAAATTCTAAAATTAAAATTTAAACGCTAAACCCAAAAATAAAGCCAAGACCTTAGAATCCAAAAATAAATTGTAAATCGTGATACCTGAAAAATAAACCCTGAATCGCAAAAATTAAATCCTATATCTCAAATCCTAAACCCTAAATCCTAATAACTAAATCGAAACAATAAACCAAAACCCTTAATAATAAATCCATAAACACAAAACTCAAAGCTATAAACCCCTAAAATTAAAACTAAATGCTAAAATCAAAAAATAAAATATAAACCCTAAACCTAAACCTAAATATATTCGAAACCTTAAGCCTGGAAAACTAAAATGTAAACTGTAAACCGTAAACCCCAATAATAAAAACTAAACCCTAAAGCCTAAAAATAAATCATAAACCCAAACCCGAAAGCTATAAACCCCAAAAACCAATATGTAAACCCTAAACCCCAAAAACTAAATCTCCCCCCAACACCAAGCTCGAAACTCTAAACCCGCAAAAATGAAATAGAACCATAAACCAAAACCCCAAAATAAACCCAAAACCATAAATTGCAAAAATAAACCATCAATCGTGATACCCGAAAAATAAACCATGAATCCAAAAATAAACCTTAAATATGAAATTCTAAACCTTACACCCTAAAAACATAATCGTAACCCTAGACCCTAAACCCTCGATAATAAAACCCTAAACACCAAATTCAAAGCTATAAACCCCTAAAAACACTAAACATTAAATGTATAAACATAAAATATAAACCCTAAACCCTTAATAGTAAACCTAAATATATCCCCTTAAACCCGAGAAACTAAATCGTAAACTGTAAATCTTAAACCCCAAAAATAAAAACTAAAACTTAAAGCCTAAAAATAAATCCTAAATCCAAACTCAAAATCTTAAACCTCTAGAACTAAATTGTAATTTGTAAACCCTAAACCCCAAAAACTAAAATACAACCCCTAAACCCCCCTCCCCTCAAAATAAACCATCAACACTAAACTCAAAACTCTTAACCCCAAATATAAAATACTAAACCCCAATCCTAAAATTAACATTTGAACCCTAAACCCAAAAAGAAACGAAAATCCCTAAATTGCAAAAATAAATCGTAAATCGTGATACCCAAAAATTAAATTCTAAACCCTAAAAATAAATCTTAAATCTAAAATCCTAAACCTTAATCCCTAAAAACTAATTCATAACCGTAGACCCTAAACATGAAGTTGTAAACCCCTAAAAAGAAAAACTAAAAACTAAACCCAAAAAATAAACCTTAAACCCTAAAATCTAAAAAGTAAATCGTACATCGTCGGCACTTTTATTAAGGTATCTTTGAATTTATAAACTTTAACGTAATTTAAACTAGTATCTGAACGAAACCTGCAATGATACGAACCGAGCCTCCAACCAGAAAATATAAATACCCGAATGGGTACCTAAAACCCACCCCTTGTCGAAAATAATAAATAAACCCCAAAAACTAAACCTTAAACCCCAAACCCTAAAACCGTAAAACCCAAAACCCCAAAAACTCTACACTAAACACAAAACTAGACACAAAACCCCACAAAAAGTTAAACCTAAACCTTAAAACCAAAAATTAAACTATGAGCCTAAAACAAACAATAAACCCAAAACCTAGGAAATAAAAATTAAACTCTAAACTCCAAACCTAAAAAGAAAACACTGAACCACAACCTGTAAACCCTAAATAAATAAAAAAAACTAAATCCTAAACCCAAAAACTAAATCTTAAATCCTAAAAATTAAACGTTAAATTCAAAACATAAAAACTAAACCCTAAACCTCAAAAATTAAACCACAAGGTCCAAATCCAAAACCCCAAAATCGAAACCTAAAAATAAAAAAATAAAACATTAGACCCCAAAAATAAGCCCTAACGCCCAAGTCTGAAAGCCTAAACCCATAAATCATAAACCTTGTAAAGTAAAAGCTAAAAGCTAAGCCCAGTAAACCTAAACCTAAAAAACCAAGTCGTTAACCCAAATCTACAAAAATTCAACCATAATGCCTAAAACCCAAAAACTAAACCGTAAATCCTAAACCCAAAAAATAAGCTTAAACCCCAAACTCGAAACTATAAACCCCAAAACTAAACCGTAAATCCTAAACCGTGAAAAATAAAATTAAACACTAAACTCCATTAATGAACACATAACTCTAAACTCAAAACCCTAAACCCCAAAAACAAAGCCATAAAACATAAACCCTAAACCCCAGAAATAAAACTAAACTCTAACCCATAAATAAACCTTAAACCCGAAAAACTAAACCCTAAACCTTAACTTTAACCCTAAACCATAGCCTTAAATCGTAAATACTAAACCCTAACCCTAAAGCCTGAAACCTTAAATCTAAAGCACTAAATCCTAAACTTTAAAACTAAATCTAAATCATTAACCATACAGAATAAACCTCAAACGCTAAACTTTAAACCCTAAATCGAAAACCCCAAAAACTAAACCATGGACACTAAACTCATATACTAAATAATAAACCCTAAACCTAAAAAAAAGTAAACCCCAAAAGTGAACTCTAAACCCCAACCCCTAAACAATATACGTAAAAACTTAATCATAAACAAAAACTAAACCATACACCCCCCCCCCAAATTTAATCTGTAAACCCTAAAATTGATAACTCAAAATTAGACCCTAAACCCAGAAAAGTAAACCATAAGTCCCAAACCCGAAACTCCAAACCTCGAAAACAAAAAAAATCAAACCTTGAACCCAAAAAACCCTAAACCCCAAATCTGAAACCCTAAATCAAAATCATAAACCGTAAGCCCTAACCTTTGAAAAAAAACCTAAATTACAGAAATTAAACCGTAAACCCACAACTCCAAAATTAAACCATAAATTGTAAACCCTAAACTCAAAAGATAAAACTAAACCTTAAACCCAAAAAAAAACTTAAACACTAAACCCTAGATCATAAAACCAAACCGTAAATCATAATACCTCAACCTAGAAAAATAAATCTTAAACCAGAAAAACTAAATCCTAAATCCGAAATCCTAAATCCTAAACCCCCAAAAACTAAACTATAAACCATAAACACAAAACCTACAAAAATAAAAGCTAAACCCTAAACCTCAAAAATAAACCTTAAACCCCAAACCCAAAACGTTAAACCCAAAAACTAAAACGTAAACTCGAAAAATAAAACTATACCCTAAACCACAAATTCAAACCATAAAACTCAAAAACTAAACCATTTCTAAACCGAAAAACAAAAACAAAAAACTAAAACCAAAAACTAAATTAGAAACCCTGAACCTCGAAACAACTAACCTCCAAAACAAAAAATCTAAACCCTAATCTCTACATCGTGAATCTATTTTTTTCGTGTACATATTTTTGTCATTGAGACTTTTCTTTCTTGGATAAACACAAAAAAACATCATATACACATCGTCGAAGAAGGTTGAGAGACCAAACATGAAGAAAAAATAATTGAACTGAAGCTTTTGGGTTTCTTCTTTTACATCACTTTTTTCTCAACGATTTGACTTGATGATATACGATGATTCAACTAAGTTACATTTCACTTTTTTAACGCTAAGAATTGTTTGACTTCTATTAAATGATAAACGAAATGTCGTGATACAACGATTAATCACCATACAAAAGAGTTTAAAGAAACGTTGCAAAGCAAGTAAAACTAACAATTCATCATAAAAGAGAAAGAAGGAAACATCTCGTATGCTTCAAAAATTTTGCAGAAGTTACAGACTCCTTAAGAAAGTCTCACCGCTTTGTTAGCGATAAGGGGAGCTAGCCACGATGGTTCTACGACGATGTAGGATTGGTACATATGTCCTTGTACGACACTATAAAAAATTGACTGAGCTACATAATTAGCGATGCCATTTACTAAAGTAGGTGACGAATATTCAAAGTTGTTCATGCCATCCAAAACATTGGCATTAGTTTTCTCTACATACAACACAACTAGCTAATGAAATTGACGAGTAATCGAGAATTCTACGACATTTCTTTCATAATATATACTTATTCCTTCTCATATTACCAAGAAAATCTAATTAATAGAAAATTTACATACAAAAGAAGGAGATCCTTTGCTTTCGGGAACAATACTCCCCTTTGTACTGACTTTTGTTGATTTATGATCTGCCTCCGTAAGATTAATCTCAACAATAACACCTCCTTCATTTTTCTCATCTGGATTTGGGTTGACTACAATGTAACTAAACAAGTCTAAAGAGTCAGTGTCCATCACAATTTGTTTCATAGGTCCCATGTTGAGTATATGACCTGGACGAAGCTGTCAAACAACAACAAACTCAGTTACATTATCTGATCTGAAACATCAAAATCTGTTGAAATTTTTTGACTTGGGAATTACCCTGTGAAAAAGAGGGATATTTTTGTTATCTTAAACAACGTTACCAAAATTATCTTGCAACTGGATAACCAACTGTGTTATGTTTCCTTCCACAACTTCATATACAACTTCCTTGGTTTGCATGTTCCCAAAATTCACAACTCCAGCTAAAACCTAACCTTCTTCTTCGTACCATTTAAGAACTTGACCCTTAACCCTCTCGAAAAGCCTTGCACTTACTTTTCTTTGGTTCCTAATCATAAGCATCACCTCTCGTTGAATCGAACCATAAAGCAAACAAGGTCTAGCCTTTGACATACTCTGTTTGTAATCTTTATCCATTCTCGTCAAACACTCAATCATCTCTTTATCTATCATGTTTGGATCAATCTCTATCGGCTTCGGTTGAGTCATTAGACCAACGTTGATGCATCGAAATCTATCGATGAAGTTTCTCGTGCTCTCCGTGAAAGAGATTATGATACCTAGGGTTCAATAAGTTTCGTCTTCCCTTTGAAATCCATTTTCTCGAACCACCCGTTGGTAGCTAGGATTTTTAGATGATTTTGAATTTAGGGTTTTGTGTAGATTTCTGCTGGCTGAAACGATACAATCTCGAAGAAGGAATCTTCGGTGGAGATGGTGGTTTGACTCTGTCGATCGAAGAAGAGGACATAGATACAATATTTTTTATATTTTTCTTTAATTTGGTGAGAAAAATAACACAAGGGTAAATACGTAATTTTCTCCACTCAATTGTAGCTACAAAATTTAGTCAGCAATGACATATCTGAAATTTTTTTAAAAATTGGTGGCATTTATGCAATTATCCCTTAATTATCATTAGTAATGAGAAAACAATTCTAGACAAAACAAAACTAATTGGAACCCAAAATGCAGGGCTCAAAATATGCTAGAAAGAACCCAATACCCGACCTTAAGTATTCGGGTCAGGTTCAGGTCGGGTATTTTGAGATTTCAGGTATTTAGGTTTTAAGGTCGAGGATCCATTCAGATATTTTTGCAGTTTGGTTTGGGTTCGTGTTCGAGTAGTTCGGGTACTTATCTCTTGAACTGAAAAATATATGATACTTGTTGGGGGTATTTTTCTTTTCTAGTAGTTTGCTTACTTTTAAATACCCGAAATACCCAAAAAATACCAGAAATATCGAAATTATCGGAAAATATCTAAAAATACTAGAATTAAATACTAAAAAATACTTGAAAATATTCAAAATTATACGATATCAAAAATAAATAAACTAAACCTAATCAATTTATGTGCATACATCCTTTGATGGTTGTCAGTGATTTTATTACACGGTATACTAAGCAATGGAACCAAAATATGCTAGACTATTTCATGGGTGCTGAAGACGTACCGCTAACAAAGAGATTACCAATTAGTCAATCATTTCATATGGATGAGTTTTGCTGGCAGTATGCAAAGACTAGAGCTTATACAGTTAATCTGGTTATTGGCTAGCGAAAAATATGTTGTTGGTAGATGACACATCAAAGTGTTTAGAACCGTGTATTTCTGCACTCAAAATTCATGCTTGGAAGATAAAATCTCCACAGTGAGTACGTCATGTTTTTGATAAATGATGTCTGGATGCATAACAATGATAAATAATCTCATTCGTCGAGGTCTCAATTGTGACAATCAGTGCCCAAGATGTGGATGTTTGGAAAAGACGATCAACCATGTCATTTTTGGATGCCCTCCATCCCTTAGACTTTTTCTTTACCGCTAGTACCTTCTGTGTCAAAGACTTGTCCATCCCGTGCACTCTTCTCTAATATGGATTAACTTTTTTGATGGAGGAATTGGGAGACGTGAATATTGAAGGTTAGTTTTAGTAATTTGTATCTCAAGTTACAAGATAATGAAAAAGTGTAGATAAGTTTATTGTTCCTAATTATAAGGGACTTAGTGTTTATCCAAAATTGTATATATGGCGTTTCTAAGTTATGAATAAAGATTAAGGAGTTCAGATTAACCTAAATCTACATGGTATCAGAGCGTGTAGATCTTAAAATCCCTAAAAAATATTTGTGTTGTCTTCCTTCTTGCACTCAATTTTTTTTTTGTCTTCGTGAGCTGCTTGAATCAAACTGATTTTTATGTTAGTGTGTTGAAAATCATTTTGATTTTTCGTGTACATTGAGAAATTGTAAGGTATGCATAATCTCTTAATTTATTTGAGCTTTCTTTTTTCATTCCGAAACAAAGTCTCTAACGTGTTCTCTATGTCGTTAGTGTGATCTCAACATGACTAGTGAAGTTTTTAGTAAGGATGGTGATTCAACCTCGAGTTTGGTTCCTTAAGTGGGTTTGACCTTTTAATTCGCCGTGTTTTCTCCATAAGTGTTGTCTTCTTTAGACTATTCGGGTGCTCTCATTACTCATGTGTTGTTCAATGGAAAAAATTATAATGATTGGTTTTCTGAGATGGTCAACTCTCTTCAAGCCAAGAAAAAACTTGGTTTTATCAATGGACCGTTACCAAAACCATCAAGTGCTAATCCAAATTATGAGAATTAATTGACCGTTAACTCAATGATCAACGGGTGAATTTGTTCCTCTATAGAACCTAAAGTTCGATCTATTGTTGCTAAGATAACTGAAGCACATCAATTATGGCTTGACTTGAAGCAACATTTTTCGATTGGAAACAAAGAGAAGGTCTATCAATTAAATTCCTAGCTTGCATCAGTAAACAAGATGGAGAAAGTGTGCTTGATTATTTAGGACGTTGTTCCAAGCTCTGGGAGGAGCTACAAATCTCGAGACCAGCCACACATTGTACATGTGTTGCGACTAAACATCTTGCCAAAAAAGAGAAGAAGAAAAAGTGCATCAATTTGTGATGGGTTTGGATGATTCAAGGTTCGGCAATTTGTGTACTATCACCATAGGCATTGATTCTCTATAAGATTTGGGTGAAGTCTACTCGAAGATTGTCTGAGAAGAACAGAGACTTGAAGCTTCTCATGCTAAGGAGCAGTAACTAGCGGTTTTGTGGCTCGTCAAGAGAAAATTGTCCTTTCTCGCCGTAATCAGGTTCCCGAAAATTCTTTGCTTCCTCTCAATCATTGAATTGCTCCAGTTATGGTAGACATAAACATGATAAGAAAACAAGCTGGAAACTCATTGAATTTTCTGAGTGGTGGCCAGACCAAAACAATGTAGGTCGTGGAAGAGGACAACAAGGTAGTGGTCGCGGTTATAGGCACTGGTCAAAGGAGAGGTTCTGCCAATAATTCTCCTGTTGTGGCGAATGCGACTAGCGCACACTCCTCCTCCTTTCCCAATTTTACTTTGAATAAATGGAAGGCGTTGACACAACTTGTTCAAGAGAAAATAGATTCCAAGTCTTCAGAAAAATTATCTGGTAAGACTTGGTTAGGTGATGTCATACTTGACACATGTGCCTCTCATCACATGACAGGGGATTTGTCACTTTTTAAACAATGTCGAGTCCATAATACCTTGTTACATTGGCTTTGCGGATAGGTTTAAAACTTCTTCTATCTCTATGGGGGGAGTTTCATCTTTCAAGCACGTTATCCTTAACTAATTTTCTCTATGTGCCTTCATTGCTTGTACTCTGATTTCAGTCACCAAGATATTAAAGCAAACAAGTTGTTTTGCTTTGTTTTACTGATGTTGTTTGTGTGTTGCAGAACCGTTTTTCGAGGACTCTGATTGGAGCATGTGAAGAGTGTGATGGGATGTATTATTCGAGGGATGTGACATCTGCAAAGATTCATACGATTGTCAGTGGTACAAGTCAGGCTCTGTGGAATCAACATTTGGGTCACCCGTATGTTTCCGTAGTTTGAAAATTTTGTTTTCCTTTTAGTGTTTCAAAAACGGCTAGCTTAAATCCTTGTGATATTTTTTGAACTAGTATAACACGAAGTTTTTCGTAAAAGATTTAATAAAGCAGATGATGTTTTCTCTTTAATTTATATTGATGTGCTAGGCTCGTATCGAGTGTCGTCTTCGTGTGGAGCGTATATTTTCTCACAATTGTTGATAATTTTTCTAGGATGATTTGGACGAATCTTTTACTAGAAAAATGAGAAGTCAAACGAGTTCTAGTCGAGTTTCTAGCAGATGTTGCGAAACAACTTGGAAAACGAGTCAAGACCGTAAGTAGTGACAATGACAGAGTTTATGTGTCTCTCTGCATATTTTCGTAAGCGGGCGATTATTCATCAAACCTCGTGTGTGGCAACTCATCCGCAAAATGGATGAGTTGAACGTAAACATCGTCATATTTTAAATCTGGTACGTGTTTTGTTATTTCAAGCTACTTTGCGTGTCAAGTTCTGGGGAGAAGATATTCTAACAGTTGCAAATCTGATCAACCATACACCTAATGCAATACATAAGTGTTGTTCCCCTTATGAGATTCTTCATGATCAAAAACAAGATTATTCTCATCTTCATGTGTTTGGCTCGACATGTTTTGCTCATGAGTCTTCCCGTGTCAAAGACAAGTTTGGCAAGTGAAGTAGGATTGGTGTGTTTTTGGGCTATCCTTTTGGAAAGAAGGGCTTGAAAATATATGATTTAGAGAAAAATAAATTCATTATGTCTCGTGATGTTGTTTTTCGAGAGGATTTATTTCCATTCTTGGACAAAAATTTGTTGTATGCTTCTTCGCAGTGTTTTCGAGCAACAATGACAGCTTTAGAGGATGCATATTAGCTTGTTTTTCTAGCTCCTTTATTAGAGACAGCTCTCATTTTTGATGACGGGGGAGCTTTATGCGTAAAGGCATTCCCATTTCTTCAAATGTATCATCGTCTCTGCCGATCCTGCCACCATTGGTTTTAGATTCAATCACTTCTCATTCTGTCTAACTTGCTTCTCCTGCTGAGGCGATTTTTTCTTCTCCAGTAGGAGACTCGTTTTCTTCATTGCTCGTTGCGACGGATTCTACAATTGAGCTAGTAATTCACGAATCTCCTTTGTTTGGACGTGGGCATCGACCAAAGACAAATTCGACAAAGCTTAGTGACTATATCACATACTCGACAATTTTGTCACACACCCCATCTCACGTCTCATCATCTCTCTCATCTCAGTCCTCTGTGGTCAAAGGTATTCCCTTATATCTTATCTCCCATTAAGTCTCAGATACTCTTTTTTCACCTCTGCATCAAGCTTTTCTTGCAGCCATAACTGCCTCTATAGAACAAAGGCATTTTAAAGAGATGATTCTTGACTCTCGTTGTATACACAAGTCGATGCACTAGAGGTTACATGGACTTGGGGTATTTGTGATCTTCCACCCGGAAAAGAAGCTATTAGTAGCCAATGGGTCTATCGAATCAAATAAAATGTCGATGGTACAATTGAACATTATAAGTCCCGCTTAGTTGCACAAGGTAATAGTCAAGTTAAAGAGGAATATTACAATGAGACGTTTGCACCGATGGTCAAAATGTCTACTGTAAGAACCCTTTTACGTCTTACAACTGGTAAAAATTGGCAGGTGCATCAGATTGATGTTCATAATGCATTTCTTCATGGAGATCTTAATAAAGAAGTGTACATGATGTTGTCTCATGGTTTTTGTCATAAGCATCCATGGAAATTCTGTAGGTTATGAAAGTCCATTTACGGTCTTAAACAAGCTCTGCATTGTTAATTTGCCAAACTATCTGATGCTTTGCTCAAGTTTGGTTTTATTCAATCTTATGAGGATTATTCTTTCTTTTCGTTTACTTGGAAAGGATTGGAACTGCATGATTTGATATATATTGATGATCTTCTTATTTCAGGGAAGAATAATCACATGCTCAAGAAATTCAAGGAGTATCTTGGACGTTGCTTTCATATGAAGGACTTGAGCAACATAAAACATATTCTAAGTATTGAAGTCAGTTGTGCATCAAAGGGCATATATTTATCTCAACAGAAGTATGATATGCATATTATATCTGAGTGTGGCCTATTAGTTTCACGACCAGCCACAACCCCCTTCGAGAAATCACATAATCTTGCTACGGTTGAGATTCTGAAGCTTCAAGATCGAAAGAGCTGACGACGTTTAGTTGTTCTTCTAATTTATTTTACCAATACTCAGCTTGATCTCAGTTATGCGGTTCATATGCTTTCTCAATTCATGCAAACTCCAAAAGAAGCACATTGGGATGCAACTCTTCATGTAGTTCGATTTCTCAAAGGTTACTTATTTTGTCTTCCGTTTTCCTATCTATTTTTATATATTGTGATTGAGATTTGGAAACTTTTCCCTTAACTCGTCAGTCTCTTAATGTGTATGTGGTCTTACTCAAAGGATCTTCATTGTCATGGAAAACTAAAAACAAGACATTGTTTCTCACTCGTCTGTTGAAGCAGAATATAGAGCTTTGGCAGCTGCATTGCGGGAAGTCAAGTTGTTTAGGAATCTTCTGAAGGACATGGGACTTGATGTTTCTACCCCTACAAAGTTTTACTGTGATAGTAGAGATGCAGTTCGTGATGATATCATCATTACAGAGCACGTCCAGACATACCAGCAAGTGGTCGATATTCTCACCACGACACTAAGTCGTGAAAAGTTCATTTATTTTTTGTCGAAGTTGGGCATTTGTTATATGCACGCTCCAACTTGAAGGAAAGTATTGAAGGATAGTTTAGTAACTTGTATCTCAAGTTACAATATAATGACAAAGTGTTTAGATAAGTTTATTATTATTAATTATAAGAGACTTAGTGTCTATCCAAACTTGTATATATAGCGTTTCTATGTTATGAATAAAGATTAATGAGTTCAGATTAACCTAAATCTACAATGAATGAAGAGGTCCATGTTCATGGATCATATGGTCTCTATAGAACGCACAAAATGACAAGCTATTTCGAAGATAGTTCGGGAGCCTCCATATGTTCTACGGTATTTTAGGTGAATGTCAGTCATGGTATGAAGCAAATAATGAGTATCTTGATATGAATCACACACATAGTGCTTCGAGACCATAAGCCTTACGCCTGAGGAATATTTTCTCGGCGAATGGCTGTTGGAAACTTGATACACAACACTGTGGCTTAATCTGGACATGGATAAGTTTAGAAGGAAAATATACTTTGATGGGAGCATCAAATCAAGCCTGACGGTTGACCCTAATCCATGCAAAGATTGAGCACTCATTTCGGTGATGAGATGCATCTTGATGCACTCGGATATCCAATAGTTTGGTATTGATAACCAATATGTCATTTGAATGATCGAACAACCAAAGGATTGGCATGACTTCTCTACATAACTTCATAGATTTTCAAGATCAAAGATTTACTTTTCTCATTTCTTGGTGAAATATATCCCACAAGATCAGAATTCTCAAGTGACCACTTAGCTCTTAGCTAGAAAGTATTTTAATTTTTCCTCCTTTGTTAATTTTTATTCCAATTTAGCTAACATCACAACCTCATCTATGAGTAATCGAATAACTTTTTGTGTAAGAAAACTAAATATATTAGTTTTGAAGTATATAAATAAAATTTCGTACAACTATATCAAATTTAAACCAAGTAAGATAAATTAGGTTAGAAATAATACAAACAATAGTTAGAGTCTAGAGTTTAGGGAAAACAAACTTTATGGTTTATAGTTGAGGGTTTGGTTTAGCTGTAAAAGTTAGATTAATGGTCATTTATTTTTTTAATGTTAAATCTGCATATACATGTTTGACTATGAATCTTTAGTGATTAACAGACTTTTAGTGAAATATTTCGAGTATATTTCATGTGAATGTTGAAGCCATAAAATTTATTTTCCTACTTAAAATTTTTGGAAAATTAGTTTTCCGCCCATAAATATTAGATTCTCACTCAATTTTAGATTGCAATTCAAGTCTATTTAGATATAAGATAAGATATTTAAAGCTTTGACATTTCAGTTTTGTTAGAAATTAGAAGCGGTGTTGATATGCCTTCTCTCTAACACATCTCCCTGTCGTCGGTTGTCTTGTCGGAGACCGTAGTTCCTCTTTCTCTTTGATCTGTCGTCAAACTACATCATCCTCCCTCTTTCTATATTCTTCTTTGAATACTTTTTGATTAAAATCTTTCTCGCAACTTCATCTTGTTTTTTGCAATTCGTTCTTCCAATCGGCTATATCTTCTCTCTTCCACCCCCCACTAAATCGGTAAGATGTAAACTTACCGAATATATGATTTTGGTTTATATTTTACCTTTTTAAAATGTGTTAGTTTCAAATAAATACTCTATATATAAAGCTAATTTGGGAGATTTTAGTGTGATTTAAATATGATATTGGTAAATTTTTTTTATATCTTAAAAATTGGGTAATATAGCTACATTCAACCCTTAAATATTTCCAGAACGAATTTGAGTTCTACTTATCGATGTCGATGCAGTGGAAGTTTTGGATTTCCCAAACTTTTTTGTTGCTTTTTGGTTCCTATGCTCCAAACATCCGGTAGAAACTTGAATTAGAGACGAAGATTCTATGGTTACCATAATATAGAGGTAAAAAATTGTAATGTAGCATGTTTGCGATTATAATATGGAATTGCATCTAAATGTGTTTACTATAATGTGTTTTGGATATGATGGTTGTTATATAAGTGGTAGGATGAGACTATGATTAAGGACACTCAAGAGTTTAAATTGGTTGTAAGGCAGCAAACATATACAGTTCACCACATGAAAGTTGTTGCTAAGTCATTGATTGAGTCGATGAATTGTAGCATTATGCAAGGAGAGTCAAATCTAATCTATAAAAGTTGAGTTTCTTCTCACAAGAAAGTGACACATCAACACTCATTCTTATGACACATTCTCTTTGAAAACTTTTATAAAAACAGTCGACAAAAGAAAGAATAAGCCATCTCATCTCCTTTATTGAATAAGTCAAAAGAAACTAATTTTTTCAGTACTTCCAAAAAACAGAGGAAGAAAGACTTCCAAGTATAGCAACTATGGAGATTTGGTTGAAGCTGTGATCATGAGAGATTGTACCACAGGACGTGCTCGTGGCTTTGGCTTCGTCGTCTTTGCAAATCCTTATGTTGCAAAGAGAGTAATCATGGAGAAACATAAAATCGATGGTTGCACGATTAGTTTTCTTTTTGATCCTTATCTTGAAACATTCATCAGCAATGGATTGCTGCTCTAAAGCTTCGATCTTTCTGTAATGTTTCTCTCTTAGAGATTAGTCTTGAGCATAAAGTTTTTCTAAAGCCTAGATATTTCTTTGATCGTAGATTTGATGTTTTTGTTATAGTTTTGTGAGAAAATATTGTTGCTTTTGTGTTGAAGTGGCAATGTTAGTGTTAGATCAATGATGAAAGAATGAATAGTCCTTTTTGTTTATCGCAGGTCAAGGCGAAGAAAGTTGTTCCACAGGATAAGAAATTTAATAAAAAAAACTTCTATATGGAGTTTTAACAAAGAAAAAGCACAAAACTATTAAGAATTCTTTTTGGGAAGATATTTATAAACAATCAAATAAACTATCGAAAAAAACCTAGACCAAAGAAAGCTCCTCAGTCGTTGCTTTATCTTCGGCGCCCGCCGCGGCACCGTCCTCTTCACCCTTCTCTTTTTTATTTTATCGTTGAAGTTGCCTCTTCCCTATTTGATATGTGATGTGTCTCAGGGCTGATCAAAGTCTCAGATCTGAACTTAAGTTGTGTTGGTTTAGATCAATAGGTTTTGGGTTTTCTTTGGAGCAATCTCGAGAAGAGGTAGGTAGAAGACTGTCCCCAGTGGTCGGATTTTAGGTTTTTATTGCGATGGTGAGGGAGATTTCCATTTGTTTCTGCTCTGCCTCGTTGCGAAAGGTTACCTGCCTCAGATCTCTCGCCGAAGGGACCATTCGACGTCAGAGGTTGTGTCTTGTCTTCTTGGTTCTGGCGAAGATCTCCTCTGTTTTGCAGGTTGTGTCTCCCTTGTCTCTCTTCACATCCTTAATCAATTTGAAGATTATTAGCCATTGTCTCCCAGTATTTTTTGGTGAATAGTCTTGAATTCTGGTTTGGTACTCGACAGTTTTACCAGTGAGTATCAATCTCTTGGAAGTGATATGTTAATTTTGGTTGCCTCCTTTACATTTATGGTGTGTCAGTGGCTTGTTAGAACGGTATGTGGTGAACACTTATTGGTTGAAGTCGTGGTTCCTGAAGTATGTATTTCCTCGTTTAGCATCTGTAGAATCCTTCTTGTCAATAACCTAAATAAAGCTTTAAACGGTTGTCGTTTCATTAGCTGGCCTTGTGGTTTGTCCTCTTTTGGTGTGAAGCAATATAATGATTGTACTGGGTTGAACTGCTTCTGGAAGAAGATTACGACGTTAAGAATGTATCAGATTTCTATTTTGGCTTGTTATGCCGCTTCTTCTCAGGTTTCTGTTGAATTATCCGCATCTGGTGTATACACGCGAGTCTTTATATGGCGGATAATATGGTGTATTCAGATGTATCATTGGATATGTTTATGATTAAAAATTTGATTGTAGAGAATATTTGGTGTACTATCAAGTGTAGGGAATACATCAAACATTTTCAATCAAATTTTTCAACTCTACAATATAGATGATGAATATCAACATAACTTATAAGTTATAGAAAAGATACACGCGGGTAATCATCTAGTATATCTTAATTAAAGATGCCAATTAATTTCTTAGAGGTGTTCTAGTGTGATCGTGGTTGGTGTAGTTGTCCTAGGAGTGGTCATTTCAGTTTGTTATCCCGTTAAGAGATATTAGTTTATGTAATGTTTTTTAGTTAAAAGTTTATGTAATGTTATATTCATATTCTTTTAAAACTTATACTCGACACCCTTTATTCTTGTAATTTTTTTGGAAGGAAGATTCTTTTTTTGTATTGCTCGAATTGAAACATTTATGCTTTAATTCATTTTATGGTAGTGCATATAAAATCAACATGCAATTTGGCATAATATTTATTTTGCATTCAAACTGCAAATGAAGTATGAATTCAAATGCAAAGCATTGTTGGGATTATTGAAGCTCATGTCTAACTCTCATTAGGCATATTAGTACAATATTATCTACTTTGGGCTTTAGAAGCAAGCCCGCATGAATTTAGTTTTTGGGCTCCTTTCCAAAAGACCTCATACTAATTATAGTTGGACATCTCTTTAAATTTTAGACACTCTTTGTCTAAATATCCAATGTGAAACTTTTTTGATATCTCACATTCTCCCTCTCAAAATAAGAACCACACTTAGCTCTTGTGTTTTTGAGAATATTTTTCCCACAACATCACAGGTTCTATGATCTTCTGACAAGTTTCTGCTGCAGACCTCCTCTTCCGACTTGAAGGGTCCCATTCCTACTCGAATGGTATTTTGGTCTTTTTGCAGATTTTTCGTCATCCCGCTCTGAAACAAATTTTAGAAATCGATTGTAACACAAAAGATTATGAATCAAAGAATTCTTTATTGCTTAAGAAAAATTACTCAAATTTTTAAGCTCTCAAAATCTCTCAAAAACTCATAGACTCATCAGATGCTCAATGGTCTATATTTATAGTTGAAACTTAAAACCTATTCCTACTGCAATTAGGATTAGTTTAGATAACTCCTAAACTATTTCCTTTTTCCTTATTCTCAAATCTTCAATTTCCTTTTCTCTTTAACTTACAATCCAAGTTTCTTTTCAAGCTTATCCCAACAATCTCTCCCTTAAGCTTGAAATCATCTTCAGCTAAGTCTTTCATTCCAATGAAGTCTCTCATTTCTTTAAACTTGATCCTTCCACGTGCTTTTGTTAAAATGTCAGTCCTTTGTTTATCTCCATGAACGTGTTCCACTTTTATTCTTCCATTCTCAACACACTCTCTTATAAAATGATATCTAGTGTGTATATAATTTCTACGACCATGAAACACCGGATTCTTAGTGAGAGCTATTGCAGATCGATTATCTATTCGAATTATAACTTTCTCACTTGTAGACTCTGTAACCTCGCTACGCAAATCATGAAGCCAGTAGCTTGTCTTGTTGCCTCGGTTCCTTCCATAAACTCAGCTTCACATGACGACAATGCGACTGTTTCTTGCTTTTGTGAACACCAGCTGATCAGATTTTCTCCCAAATAAAACACGTGACTAGTTGTGCTTCTTCCTTCATCTAGATCTATGTCATTGCTACTATCGCTGTAACAAGTTAATTTAGTCGACATAGAAGTAAATTTAGCAAACATCAAACCAAGGGAAGTCGTACCCTTCAAGTATCTCAAACAATGTTTCATAGCCGCGCCATGAGATTCCTTCGGGTTCTGCATGTATTCCACTAAGTACACCTACGCAATATGACAGGTTCGGCCGAGTATGAAGTAAATAGCGGAGACACCCAATTACTCGTCAATAACTTGTCGCATCAATATCCTTTTCCTCACTCGCTTTTGATAGTTTTAGACTAATATCCATAGGTGTTTGCGTTGCATTGTAGTTCTGCATTCCAGCTTCCTCCAAGATTTTTAACGCATATCGTCTTTGGCTAAGAGTCACCCCTCCTGCGTCATGACTAACCTCAATCCTGAGATAATAAGTCAATTTTTCAGAGATCGCTCATCTCAAACTTTGACTCCATCTCCTTTTTGAACTCATCTATGACTCAGATGTTAGACCCTGCAACAAACAAGTCATCAACATAGACTGCTACAAGAAGAACATCTTGACTCACCTTCTTCCAATAGATCGAAGGCTCCTTAGAGAACCTTTTAAAATGGAATTCCTTAAGAATTTGGTTCAACTTATCATTCCAAGATCTTGGAGCTTGCCTTAGACCGTATAAAGCTTTATTAAGTTTGTAGACCTTATCTTCACTTCCCCTGACTACAAAACCTTCTGGTTGTGTAACATATATCGTTTCCTTTAAATCACCATGAAGAAACGCTGTCTTTACAGCTAAGTGTTGGATTTCCCATCCACTTGATGCTGCGAGATTAACCAAAAGACGAATCCTTTCAATCCGTGCTACCAGAGCAAATACTTCTTCATAATCAATATCATATCTTTGCACATATCCCTTTGCAACAAGTCTTGCCTTATACTTCTTTATGCTCCCATCCGAATTTTTCTTGAGCTTGAAAATCTACTTTAAGCATATTGGTTTTGCATCAAGAGGCAAGTAATTCCAAGTGTTGTTCTTGACAATTGATCGAATTTCATCTTCACAGGCAAGGGTCCACTGCTTCGATTTGTTTGCCTCGTAAAAATCCCTTGACTTGTATTTTAAGTTCATTAACAGACTCTCTCCTTCTTTTTCTGCAAGTAGGACAAAATCATCAAAGTGTTTTGGCTTGAATCTGGTCCTTTGTGATCTCCTTAATTCCATATGAGTAACACTTCCTCTTCTTCTTCTTGTCAATGTGTTGCTCCAGATTCTAATTATTGTTAACATTCTCTATAGATCTTTTATCTCCATTATCGTGCTCTATTTCACTAGTTGGAGAGTTCTGGCCATTCCCGTTATGTGAGGTTTCTCCACCATTCTGTGTGATTCCTTGGATCCCACGATTGCCATATGTCCCAAAGCTAATCGTAAACTCTCCAACTATGCTCTAATCTTCATTGTTTCAGAACCAACTCCATCCTATGTTTTCATCAAAAACAATGTCACGACTAACTATTACCTTGTGAGTTAGCAGGCCAAGCATCCTATATGTTTTTGATCCGAGTTCGGTTCTCAAATGCACCAATCGTCGTGATTTATCATCAAGTTTCTTGAGCAACGATATCTCTAATTTAGCATTACCAATACAACCAAAGATTCTTAGTGATAGATGTTTGGTTTCTTTCGGTTGAAGATCTCGTACGGTGTTTTGTCTTTAATTGTTCTTGTAGCAACTCTATTCAATAGATATTTAGAGTGTCTTATAGCTTCTCTCCAGAGGTAATTAGAAGCTTGCATATATTTCAGGATGCTCTAAGTCATCTCTAGTAGTGTTATGTTTCTTCTTTCAACAACATCGTTTTGTTGTGGGGTGTATGGAGCTGTAAGATGTCGCTTTGTTCCTGAGATTTCACAATAAGAGTTGAACTCTTGTGAGACAAATTCTCCTCTTCTGTCCGTCCTAAATGTCTTTATCTTCACCCCTGATTCTTGCTCTACTAGAGATTTAAACATTTAAAACCTGCTAAAAGCTTAACTCTTCTCCTTCAGCAATATAGACCACATATATCTCGCGTAATCGTCTATAAGAACAAAGATATATATTTTTCCACCCTTTGTACTAGGTGTGATGGGACCGCATAAGTCACCATGTACAAGCTCAAGTAATGTAGTTGCTCGAAATTTTCTTTTCTGTGGGAAAACCCATCGAGTTTGCTTTCCCAAGAGGCAAAATTCACAAAGCTTCTTTTCGATTTCTACTTAAGGAACTCCTAGAACAAGGCTTCGTTGAAACATAGACTTGATTTTGTCAGTATTTATGTGGCCTAGGCGAGCATGCCATCGACTAGAATCGCTCATTGTTTCTAAGATTGCTAGGCACATGGTGTCCTTTAATCCCATAACCACTTTGTAGAGACGATTTCTTGATCTTATTGTCTAGACAATAAGTTTTCCAGCTTGATCATGCATTGTTAGGTAGTCACCTTTCATCCTAATATCACACCCTGCTTCGGTAGCTTGTCCTAAGCTAATGATATTGCTTTTAAGTTCAGGGATAAAGTATACATCAACTATTGTTCTTGTCTCGCCATTTTGATCCACTAGCTCTATTGTACCTTTACCTTTTATGTCTATTCTTGAAACATCTCCAAATCTCACATTTCCAGTGATAGAGCTATCTAATTAGGAGAAGTAACGACGATCTCCGGTCATGTGATTACTAGCGCCATTGTCAAAATACAAGATGTTGTCGTATCTAGTGCTTGTTTCGAATTTTCTTGGTAACACCTTTTCTTCATTTAGAAACACCAGCTCGTTGATCATGAGCACATCTGCTACCTCAATACCTTTAACTTCGCTCTCTTGTGCTTCTTGTAACTTCAACAAGCGGTCTGGAAACTAGGAGGCATAATGTCTAAATTTATTGCACTGGAAACACTCTACTTCTGATAAGTCTCTAGCTCCATTGCTCCTACCTCGGCCTCTGCCCTAAAACCTTCCACTTCTTCCTCGGCCTCTGTATCCTCCCCTATATCCGCCATTGAAATTTTGGTTTGGCTGTGTTGTTGGTAGGGATTGAGAATCCATGTTCGAGTACATGAGTTTGGTTTGGTCTTCGGGTGCTTTGTCATCCTCGACAATACGCTCTTTGTATGCCTTTAATTGCCCCACTATGTCTTCAAAGCTTGTATTCTTAAGGTCAAGTACTTGTTCGAGAGAGGCGACTATGTGTATGTACTTCTTCCGTGGAAGACACTTGAGAAATTTTTTAACGATCTTAGATTCCTCAATGTCTTCTCCAAGTGCTACCGATTTTGATGTGATTTCGGAGAGTTTATTTGCAAAGTTACCAATTCTTTTGGTATCTTTCATCTTGAGACGATCAAACTCAGCCATTAGAGTTTGTAGCCGCGCCTCTTTGACCCGTTATGCGCCTACATGATGAGCTTTGATGGCCTCCCAAACTTTCTTCGTTGTATCCAGTTCGCTGACTTGAAGTATTAGTGTTTCAGATATTGGTTGTAACAACAAGGCCATGTCGTTCTCATCTTCATCATGTTTTTCGGTCGCAACAACATCCCAAACCTTATTGACTTTGTGTAGTTGCTAGCGTTTAGCATAGGACATTTAATGGAGGAAGGGCCTCCGTCTTTTGGTTTTGTCGCCGCAGCGGTGGTGGAGGTGATATCTCCCATGTTTCACCTCCTTACGGTCTTTCTTCTAGCTTAAGAAAGACGAAAAATAAAACCCCAAGAGATCACGCTTTGATTTGTTGAACATAATATTAAAAGACAGAACAAATTTTGATAAAAATAACGTCTTGTTTTAAGATCACGCCTTTTTGATCTCCGAAAACATAGTGCTTTGTTTGAAAGAGAAAGGGAAAAAAAAACAGAGTATGGCAGAACTCGTTTTTCCCTTTAGAAATCTTCACGAAAAATATCTTTCTTTTGTGAAGAACAAATTCGATTTCTAGACTAATAGCTTAGATACCAATTGTTGGGACTATTGAAGTCCATGTCTAACTCTCTCTAGACATGTTAGTATAGTATTGTCCACTTTGATCTTAAGAGACAAGCCCGCATGAATTTAGTTTTTGGACTTTTTTTCAAAAGGCCTCACACTAATTAGAGTTGCACATCTCTTTAAATATTAAATACTTTTTGTCTAAATTTTTAATGTAGGACTATGTTTGATATCTCATAAGCATCATATATGAAACTATATACGAAGACTTTGTAAACTGATTATCATCATTAGATTTACATTTTATTTTCATATGTATGATGTCTCACCTTTAAAAAAGAGCCCTTTATCTCTTTATTAATATACTTCAGACCCATGTATATCACTAGTGGTCCACCCCACAAAATCTTTATTAAATATTCGTTGCATGTTTGAAAATTAGAAGATGTTATGATAATGTTTCCATGCAATGCAATATGAACGCACTTTACCTTACGGAGACCCAAAACATAAAAGAAGTAAAGTTCTAAAGGGGCGTAATGATGATAAATTACGATGATTAAAAGTGGGGAATAGTTTCATACTAACACGATTTAACATACTATATAGAAAATACGTGTTGATGTCCTACACATACAACCAATGTTACCAATCAATATAGCACATATTTAACTAAAATAGAATGGTACTTTAATATCACTGTTTATCAAAATATAAGTGGTTATTGAATTCCCTACTTACTAAACAACCATTAATCTTCGACATAATGTGCGGTTGAATTTCTATTTGCTTAGTAATTTTTAAGAAAAACCATCAGTTAAATTATCAACTAATAAATATTTACACTTAACTTTTCTGTTAAACACTTAAGATAAATTTTATTTAAAAATAGTCACGCTAAACTTTTCTGTTAAATAGTTAAGCCATCTGTACAATTGTAACGTTGCAATAGAAAGAAGAAGATATATGTTGTAAGTTTATTTATCTTTTTAAAAGTTGAATAGCTATTAAAATTTTAGGCAACTCTAAGTTGCTCTAAACACTAAAGCTATAAAGGGGAGCATAGGACCAATGTATGGTCCATTTTGGAAGTTGCAACTATTTGGAGTCTAATAAATTTTGATACAGTGTTTTATGTTATTGTTTTGGTCAGCCTTTATATTAAAGGTATGTATGCTACATTTTACAATAATCCAAAATGTTAAGAAAGCTTGGAAAAGAAAATAAGGATAGGGAGAAGCAAAGAGACGCATTTTTGACCAACGAAGTATTGGTCCAGTGATAAAATCTCATCGGATTAAAGAGGAGGTCTTGGATTCAAACTGCATAGAGAGAGTTTTTTCGTTAAAGACGAGTATAGTCATATTAAGAAAAAGGAAGTTTTTTTAATAGATTTATGGAAATGATGGTTTTTCCTTTTTCAACTAGATAATTATAATAAACTCTTCTATATGAAGAGAGCTCATATGTTTCTTTTCTCTTAACACGAAAAGAAGAAAAATAGTGAAAACTTAGAGTTTTAGGTTTTTGTAGAGAGAGAAAGAGGTGTTGAATCTCTTTTCTTAAGGTTATAGTGTATTGCCTCTTGCCAGGTCTCAGAGTCATAGTCCTTTTAGATGAACTCTGGGTAAACAATCTCTTGTGTCTATTTATTTTCTGCGTTTTTCTTCCTTATTCTCAATTCTACAAACTTCGTTATATATGGTAGCTGTCGTGCTATAACATGTGTCTCAACAGACCGTCACAGCGAATCTGTCGTGTTACAGCGAGTGTCTCAACAAACTGTGTGAACGTATCTGTTGTAATACAGAGCGTGTTACAATGACTATCTCAGCGTATCTGTGTCACACAGAGTGTTACAGAGACTGTCTCAGCGAGTCTGTTAAATATTGTTTCAGAGAGTTTGTGTGTTTGATTCTGGTTTAAAATCAAACGGAATTGTCATTTTGGTACAGCAATTGGTGTTACCGCTAAACTGAACTGCCAATGAAGTACAACAATCTTTGAAGAACACGATCCAACCATTAGGGGGCAAATATGTCATTTTAAATAACTTTAACAACAACATGGATGAGTCACCCACATCTCCCAACTTATTAATTATCATTGCCTTTGATGTACGAAGTACTGCAACCACTATTTATTTTGACTACTATTTTTATTTATTTGTAGTTCCATTTCAAGACACACAATAATTATGAGTTCCAATTTGTGTTTTGAAATTTAAAACCATAGTCAATTAGAAACTTTTTTTGGATAAAAAATATCAATTTTCTTTTGCACTTAGGAATATTGCTTAGCGGAAAAGGAAAAATAAGACAAAGGTCAGAAAACATGCATTAATACGATTTTCAAAATTTATACCGTCACAAAAATAATAAAAGCCAAAATACTCACAAGAGTTGATGAAGAAAAAGTAATATAAACGTGAAAATGCAATAATTCGTATTATTATGCAACTAAACGAGGTCCACGTGAGGATGATGAAATGAAGCTATACAATAAAAATGACGAAAATATCCATAGAAGTAAAAACAAATCCATTCCACCTAGTAAAAACTATGAAGTCTCACGCCGTTGCATACTCATAACCCAAAACTTTCCTCATTCATAATTTTTCTTTTTGATGGTTTAAATCTTTTATCTATATAAGAATTGGTACACGAACACCCTCTAAAATGTTTTAACTTTTAATTATGGCTCATGATGAGTAGTGATGAATAAACCAATATTGACCAAACCGGGAAATGAAAGGAGTAATTAAAGAGAGCAATGAAATTGATCCATACTCAAATTGAATAATGAATGATGATGGTTCGAACCAATCTCCAACCATCATTGCGAATCTTTAAGTGACGATGACCTATAGCCCTCTCTCCTCTTCATCATCATTTTCACTCGATAACGCATAATAACTATTTTACCTTTCCCTTCCAACAAAAAGTTACCCCTCCTATTTAATTATTAACCCAAGCCAGTGTGTATACTAAACTTGGATAGAAAATAGGGGTGAACGCAAAAATATACCTTGAAATTTAAAGGAATTATGATCTTTTCCATTTTGTCTGGATCTACATTCTCGCTTCGTAAGTAAGCGGAACAGATGAATATTGTCTCATTCTTTAACATAGTTCTTTTTCGAGTCTCTTTTCTCAGGACAGCCGTCGTCTCGCATCCGGTGAATTCATATCACATGGCTGCTATTCTCGGTGCCCCTCTATAAAAGTCGCGAGAGCCGTCGGACCATCTCAACTTGCTTCGGTGGAGCTGCTGTGCTCACTTCTCCTTGCATCGGCAACTTATCTCCCAAATGGAAAGTTCTGTTGGGGCTTTGACAACGATATTTAAAGCTCTCCTCCCTCTCTCGTCAGATTTGTGTTCTAGTTCCATCGTCTACTTCATATCTCTCTTATGTGGCGTTGATTCCAAATGTTACAAGAAGATGCTCTTCCTGGCAATGATTTACCTGCTAAAGACGGACTCAGTGGTAAAGTCATCCATCAGAGCTTTCTCAAATCTAGCTTCCACGCAATATGGACCCATATAGTCGCGGCTCCCGCCAATGATTGTGGCCTTTGTTATAGTTCATCCTGGGATTTCTCCAGTGTGTTACCATCCCTCCGACGTAGCAATTTTTCATTGGTGAGCCTCTTAGCAAGACCCATTGTTGAACCCATCTCTCTACTACATCTTTGGACGATCTCAACTTTCTCAGATGCTCTCAATGAAGGATCTTCTGACATATGTCTCCGCCTCATGATGCAAAAGAACTTCACAAAGGTAACATACTCTTTGTCGCCTCCGATTAGCCGAAAGAAGTAGCCCATGTTTCGATGTCGTCTTCGAGAGGGGAGAGATAAAATTTTGGTGGGTGATGCAAATGGGCTTGCTTTGAATTATCAATATCTTCCTAAGGCCCAACTTATCCAAGATTCATATTTAATCAGTCTACAAGATGAGTCCGACTCGATAGACTTCATTTCCTCCTCTATGGAGAGTTTAGATGTAGTCCAAAATTTTGTTTAGAAGAGCTCGATGACTTATACTCAAAACCTCCCATTATGGAAAAAATAAGATTGGACCCAAAATGTGTATCATGTGAACTTGGTGTAGTGGTTTTGATTTCCTCCATTAAAATTGTTTATCTACGATTGTTCTTCACTCTCATTACAATTGTTTTACACAGTCAGATCCACTCTCTTAAGAATATGATTGTCGAGAAATATGTTTCCTTTTTACTAAAGATAGTATAGTTATTAAAATTTCTTCTTGGATATTTGCTTAAATCCATGAATTATCTTATCATCAGAATATCCTCTACATCATAGAGGTGTATTCATTTCGGACACTCACAAGACACATATACTACAATGAAGCTATTGTCCCTCAGTTTGAGGTATTTTATTCATCAGTTTTAGAAATGATTTTTTAGAGTTAGGTCTGGTGGGGTTCCAAAATCCACCCAGTCCGATCGAATGAAGATCCTTGCATGGAATTATCAAGGGGCGAAGCCAAGAAAACAATTTGTCGACTAGAATAGATGTCTCGATCATACTCTCCATATTTTTTCTATCAAAGACTAAAAATAGCAGACCATTGTTACAAAACCTCCAAGTTTCACTAGAATTTGATAGTCTGATAACTATGTATCCAATCGGTTTGAGCGGAGGTCTGATCTTATTTGTTTCCAGGGATTTTCCAATTATTATACTATATTTGAATGATCAGTTGATTGATATTAAAACACAGATAGATAGTAATCGAGTTTTTTTTACTTTTTTTTATGATGATCTGGTGATTGAATACCAAGAATATGTTTGGGAAAGATTAACTCGTATAACTACCAGTAGATATGGCACATGGTTCATTATCGAGAACTTTAATGAGATAGTAGGGAATCATGAAAAGCATGGAGGAAAGCGAAGATATGGGACATCCTTTCTTCCTTTATGAGCAATGATTCATTGTTGCGGTGTGATCAATTTTCCATACCAGGATAACCTAATGTCATGGGCGAGAAGACGTAAAAACGGGATGTTAAAGTTCATAATTGATAGAGCGATGGGAAAAAAAGATTGGTACAATCTCTTTTCCCACACTAATGTGGAGAAGTTAAAGATGTAGGGATTAGACCATACACCACTTTCGGTGACTATTCAAAAATTTCCCCAAAAATTTGGAAGACATTTATGTTTGATAAACGAGGGATTGGTAAATTGGGTTAAAGAGAGGCAGTTATGGAAGGATGAGGTAAGGACACTTCAGATCAAGCGATGCCCCAATCACACCATATCCAGGGCTACCGACGTACAATTTCCAATTAGAGAAAAAATTCTAAATCCAATTCCGAGAAACCCATAGAAGAACTTCAGATCATATTGATCAATGTCATCTAGGTGAAAATTCCACTTACGAAGAAGTGAATGTGCTTAAGATTGCCTTGGCAATACCTACTTGGGCGAAGAGATGTATTGAAAACAAAGGAGTAGAGTTAACTGACTTAAGGAAGGAGATATGAACACGAGCATATTTCATGCCTAAACTAAATAGAGAAGAGTATGAAATCGTATCTTGGGTTCGGAAGATCAAGATGGAGTATGGATAGATAAGGAAGCTGGTGTTGAGCGTGTTGCTCTGGACTACTTTGATGATCTTTTTACTTCCTCAAATGTGAGTGATTTTGATCGTGCCCTTTGGAAAATTCCTATGAAAGTAACTGAAAGTATGAATAAGAGTTTGACAAAGGAAGATACAAAGGAGGAAATTAAAAGAGTCTTATTTTCTATAAAATCAGGAACAACCTCTGTTTCCGACGAGATTACTTTTCGTTTCTATCAATAATTAGCAATATAGTAGGGGATGATCTTGTGAAGATGGTGAAGAACTTCTTTGAGTCTGGCAAGTTTGAAAGGAAACATAATGAGACAAATATATGTCTGATACCAAAGACAGATAGACCGAGGAAAATGACTAGGTTCATACCAATCAGGTCGTGTAACTTAGGTTACAAAGTGATTTCTAAGATCCTCAGTCTTTGACTAAAGAAGCTCCTTTCAAAATTGACTTCCAAGACACAATCTGCTTTTGTTGTAGGCTAGCTAATAACTAATAATCTTTTGATAGCACAAGAAAATTTCCATGCTTTGCGGTCAAATCTAGCATGTAAAAAGAAGTCCATGGCAATCAAAACGGACATGAGTAAGGTGTACGATCAAGTCGAATGGAACTTCTTACAGGCCCTAATGTTGAAGATGAGGTTTGACCCCCGATGGGTGGATTGGATTATGTGTTGTACAACATCAGTTTCATACCATGTCCTCCAAAAGGGAGTGCCAAGAGGCTATATCATGCCAACTCGTGTATTCGACGATGGGACCCGATTTCCCCATATATTTTCATTCTATGCACTGAAGCCCTGGAAACACAACTAAGAGATGCAGAATGGTATAAAAGAATCCAAGAAATTCAAATCTCACAACCGAGTCCACCAATTACCCATCTTCTTTTTTCGGATGACAGTCTTTTCATTTGCCAGACTGATGAGGAACAAAGGAGATTATAGAGATTATTCGCTTTAATGGTGAGAAAGCTGGAAAAAATAATCTTAATCCTCAATGATGTTTGGAAATGAGGTAACATCCCATGAGAGATTGGCGACAAAATCGACATACATCAAAAGGGATGAATGCAGACTTATCATGGTCTTCGTGAGCAAATTCGTGGATCTAAGACGCAAGTTAGATTCAAGGTCTGCTAAATTTCTTTCTTATGGAGGTAAAGAAGTATTGATTAAGTCGGTGGCACATGTTCTTCTGACATATGTAATGTCGTGTTTCATGCTTCCCAAAGCAACTTGTTTTAAGCTAAATAGTGTTATTGCTGACTTTTAGTGGATTCCCAAAGCGGATAATTGTAGGATTCATTGGCTCGCATGGGATAAACTTGGTATACAACTTTCAGAAGGGGGCCTGAGATTCAGAACCTTTGAGGAGCTTAATATGGCCCTCCTAGCCAAACAATTATGGAGATTAATTCACTTTCCCAATTCTCTTATATGTAGAATCTTGAGAGGGAGATATTTTTGATATTGTAGTCCCTTGAAAATTCAAAAATAAAATCGGCCATCATATGGCTGGAAGAGTATTTTGGTAGCTAACCTCTTTTACTCTCGAGACTCCAAAGAACAGTAGGATCAGGGATGGATACCATAGTACGCTGCGAACCTTGAATCCCTGAAAATCCGGCTAGACCAACTAAGGGTGTTAATGCCGAGAAGGATCACCACTTGAATGTGTACGCACTTATCATTCCTACAACAAAGTAATGAAAAATGGACCGCCTACAAGAACTATTTACCGAGGATGATGTTCATCGTATCCTAGGGATTCGCTCTACAAAGACGTTCTCTAGAGATGGATATAGTTGGATACACACTTCTTCAAGAAACTACACCGTTAGATCAGAATATTTGACTGCGGGAAATATCTCTCGTCTTGCTTGTGACCCCCTGTTCAGGGATCTACAGTGTCAACACTTTTGGCACAAGCATGGAAATTAAAAACTATGCGGAAGCTTAAGCATTTTCTGTGGCAATGTATTTCTGAATGTCTGACTACATGCCAATGATTAAGTTACACGCACATTGAAAATGAGAAAGGATACCATGTTTGCAGAGCGAAAGAGGAAACCATTAATCACCTTCTTTTCGAATGTCCTCCCTCGGGACAAGTGTGGGTCTTAGCCCCCATTCCCTCAACTCAATTCATGTTCCCTTGTCACGCTTTATATGGAAATGTTAACTACTTATTTTGGGAAGCTAGGAAATTAGGGGTAAGTGAGGTGGCTATACATGCATTCGCTTGGATTTTATTATATATTTGGAAGGCAAGAAACCAGGTGATTTTTGAAAATATTGGGGAATCGACCCAAGATATCTTGGACCATGCTATCCAAGAAGCAGCTCTCTGGAGTCAAGCAAATGCAAAAGACGAAGAGGGGATTAATTTTTGTAAAATATCATCGAACCCAACATACTCGACATCTAATGTTAAAAGAGAGAAAGTCTGCCAGACTGATAGATCATGAAGTGCAGATGCACCAATCAGTAGGTATGGCTGGGTGATTTTCAAGGGAGACAGAAGCCTTCAGTATGGTTTCAAGGGTGTCCAAGCTAACATATCCCCTCTTCATGTGAAATTAGAAGCTTTGATTTGAGCTATGGAGTGTCAGTATCGACATCGTTATTGGATATTTATTTTGCTACATACTGCATGCAGTTGGTGTCAATGGTATCATATATTGAAGAGTGTCCAACTTTTGCCTCAGAGCTTGAACAATTTATTGCACATTAAAAGTATTTTCCCGGTGTTTAATAGATTTTACATTTCTCGCACTATGAACAATATCACAGATGACCTTCCCAAAAAAGCAAGGTTGAAAAACTATATTATTACATATGTAAGCACAACAGTTGCCAATTCGCTTTTCCTAGCAGAGAGTTTATCACCGAAAGCTTAATAAATGAGATTAGAAGTTAAAAAAAAGTAAGTGGAAGGGATATTTGGTTGGATATCTTCTATGCTTTTGTAAATACTAAAATATAAGCAAAATTAAAATCTAACAAAATATATAATATTTATAGAAAAGTTATATTTCCTTTTTACTGTTTAAAATTTTAATACTTTAACAACTAATGTAGGGAATACAATTCATAATGTTAACGTAAAGAAAAATAATATAAAATTTAAATATATACATACATTTCTATAAATTTGGGAGGAGATAAAAATTGTAGTATTTGTGTTTTGCTTCGTTTTCAATGGATTTTGATTTTTAATATTTGCTTTGTTACGGATATATAGATTTTCAAATAAAATCAAAACACATAATGGATCAAAATAAATAATACGAATTTTTTACATAGTCGTGGTAGAAAAAATTGTTCTTTTTGATATTTTACTAATATTATAACTTTGATTTTTGTGAAAATGACATCTTTATAAAAAAAAATTGTTGTGGATTAAAATTTGAATGTACATAACAACGATAGAATCACAAACCATTAGGTTATATGTTCGTTAGAAAAACATTACTGATATAAAGATGTATAAAACCATAATCTACGTATTTGAAGTTATCACGTACCTAGAGAGAAGCAAGTGAAGTAGTGGTTGCATCATCTCTGTTATCATCTCATAAAATTAGAGTTCGAACCCTGCATCTGCCTCTAATAAAAAGAATTATTTGTCATTAGGCTATATACGACAAAAAAATATATATATACCACGTACCAGGAGATATATATCGTTTATAAGAAACGATATATACATGTATTCTAGAACCATACGCATTATTGGAGTTGAAGGTGCGCTTCTACTAGATAGAATTTGATTCATGACTTTTAATTTAGTAAATAAGTACTTGCTTGAAGTATTATAATCTATTGATCTATGTCTCTATGATATCAAAGCGTAATGTGAATGATTATTTGGCGGGTCGAGAAAGAAGAATGATTAAAAGAGAGAACGGTTATCTCTCATTATACCAAACCAAAATGTGAAGTTATGTTTAAAAGACAAACATAACCCTTTAGAGAAATTTCTTTTTATTTCATCTGGTAGTTTTATTTATTATATAAAAACCAAATACAAAGTTTAAAAACAAAGCATTCGTATACAAAGATCTAAGCCGACAAAGGCGGAACACATTTTCTGAGCGAAAAACCGGCGAGATAATAACAAATCTCGAAGCCAATACACACCGAAAACCAAACGAACATACTTAGAACTTATTACTAGATATTTTAAGCTAAAACTACAAACAACCTAGATAAAGGGCAACAACATCCAAAATAGCAAAGCAAACGATATTGGCAGCAGATTTAAACCCCTGAGTATAAATCATCCATGCGCTTTGGGTTTCGCGATAATGTTAACGTTTTTGAATTTTAAAATTTTTACCTGACACATGCATGTCATATTTTGTGAAAGACATTATTTTAAAAATATATAAAAGTGTCGATATTTAAGTAACTGAGATGAGAAGTTTCTTCCACTTTCTTCCTTTTTCTTCTCCTCTCTCATCTTGTCTTTTTCTTGTTCTTCAATAAATCTTGGCAAATCTAATAGTAAAGGAAGAAAAAAAATTTCTCTTACAAAGTCTTGGATCTTGTCCAACGTCGTCATCATTCTTCAGGTTATAAATCTTTATGAGTTGCATGTTCGATTCTAGTAAAAAGTTTGATGATTTTTATCTATAAATTTGTCGATCTTGGATGTTTTTATGCGTATCGACCATGTCAGAGTTGAGGGGTAACATATATTTCAACATTTGATATTTTTCCCAAAAGAAATTATTCCATTTTATGGATAGTGTATATTTATTTAGTGGCTTTAAACCCTAAGTTTCGACATTGTTATCTTCGTCAATGACGTGGATTTCTCATTTGCTTAACTCATGTGCTTGTCGGTCGTTGATGATTCTTTTTCTTATTGTCTATGTTTAAGGTATTAGGTATAATTTCTACAAAAACAGTATGTCTATATATTTTTAGCATCTCACTCATTGGATGTTTCTCTGTTTACTCAATATTTGTTGAACTTTAATGTGTTTCCTTTTGCAGATAATGGATTTGAATGTGGAAGTGGGGTTGCCCCATAGACTTTTCCAACTTGGATCGGACGTAGAAGGGAGATGAAGAGTTAACAACTACTACAACTTACGCTGGATCGAGGACATAATGTTAGCATTGGAACAGAAACATATATAATGGCTTCTTGCATCACAATTTGGGAACTTTATTCAGATGGGTAATCACAAGTTCTCAAGTAATGTTTTTTCATTACTTGCTTTCTAGGCAGTTGATTACCAACAAAGAGCACGATATGTGGTTTTTATTCGCGGACAAACTTTTTCATTATGGTGTGAAGGAATTTCTTGTAGTCACCGGTTTGAAATGTAAGAAGGGTTATAGTGGACTGCGTCATCGACTGGCTGCCTCGAAAAGGAAAGGGAAGAATGTTGGAACATCATCAAATGGCCCTTTCTAGAAAGAACCATTTGGAAATGAGTCGAAGCCTACGACGAGCTTGATACTTGGTAAACTTTTGCTTGGGAAAATTATAAGAACACTAATACGCGATTTTGGCTTGCGTTATTAATGCTCGCATACGGTATATGTTGCCCCACATCACAACCGACTGTTATAAAAGATTATGTTGCTATGGTGAATGATGTTGAATCCTTTCTTGCATATCTGTGAGGACGTAACTCGTTCTAGTTAACTGTTAATAGTGTGAAGGGACTGGATTCCAAGAAATTGATGCAATATTTTGTGGCTATTCAAAGTTTCTCGCATGCAATTCTTATGGTGAGTATTGTCGCCTGTTCGGACATTGCTAACCATCCTGAGCTGACTCGATGCATTGAAAAGGAGGACAAGAACGTTGAGCATATTGTTCGGTGCTTTTTGAAAATGAATTTGATGGTGAATGTTAGCAGTGCACGCAAGCTAGACAAAGAAGGACATGTTAGTCAGCAATTATGTTTTATTTAGGGACCATAACTAGTATTTAAATATAGTATGTATAAAAAACTAATACTTTTATTTTTCTACATACACCAACATTCTCTATCAAGTACTACATTTATATAAATATAGTACTTCTATATTATAGTTTGATTATTTATATTGAATTTGTACGTTGCTTTTTTCTCCTTTGTTCTAAGTCGTTGTGAACCCGTGCTTTGGTGATGACGTAGCAGATTTTGGTTTCGCTATGGATTTCGAAGATGAGGAATCTGATTTAAATGTTGCCACATGTTGAGGATGATAAGCGAGGAATTCCCTTTCGAGCATAACTCGTGGATGAGTGGTGTGAGAGCTTTTGATACTTTTCAAGCTATGTCTGAAAAGGTTTACTCTGACGAGGAAGATATCTTCGAACCTGATGACCCTGAGGCTTCAAATAGTAGAGAATGCCAGAGTGTTAGGAAAGATCAATATGTGTGTCGAAATAAGAAGGGAACTGCAGGAGGTCCCTTTACTCAGTACGATGATAAGTGTCCCAATGCAGGACCATCATGCTCTGAACTTACAGATATAATAAAGTCTATCTTGGATGAATGTATGGTTCGGACATATTCACTACTCTAATCTTAATTGCTACATTATGAGAACACTTAGATAATTCCATCCAGAGTTTGCAGAACGAGTTCAAGGAGGTATTTAAGAATGAATTTCCATCCTCTGGCACTTTTAGTAGTTGTGTATTTGATGACGAGTTTCATTATGTGAGTCCTGTGTGAGGCGGAGATACGAGGTATGCAATTGTGGACGACCATGGCACCCACGTTGAAGACTATGAAAGTATATTAACTTTCCAAACCATGTATAGTGCATGATTTATAGAAATTATATTTAATTAGAATGTCTATTTTTTAGATGTTAATATAGGATACTTTTACATTTTCATGTTTCTCCTTCTCAGAGGGGGTAATACACAGTCAAAAATTAATGAAATCGACAAACTAATTCATAATATTTGTGAAACTATTGAGAAGCTGGGTGGTGAGCCACTAGTTGGTAATATTGAGGTACTAGAAACTTCCTTCTTAAACTATTGTGAACTCTATGCAAATTATTAGTCGTCAATAATATTTGGTTTGTCTTACAGGATGTAAATCGGATAAGTGTTGAGGCACTGGTTAATTACATAAACGTCTAGAACGCACCAGCTGATGAGGTTGGTGGACAAAACAGTCCAAAGGACAAGGGCCCTCATATTGATCAACCATCATTTTCTCTTGGTTTATCACATGAACGAACTAAGATAGCATTGACCCAATAGGTTTTTTGTTGGTTTTTTACGTGTAATAATGTTTCAAGACACAATTATTAATTTAACAAGATTGTAGCCTTTTCATTAGTTAGGATACTATAGATGATCGTGGTCTACGAAGGGTTGTATTGCCAAAGATCCTTCATTTTTCATTGGTCTGCCGCAACTAGAGGAAGAGGAGGCAGCGGAGAAGCTATTGTCCTTCCTGATTAGCATGTCTATTTTTCTAGTTTTCCTACATTTATGTTATTTTCCTGACTATTTGTCTTCTCGGTGCAATACACATACACATATGCGGCGTGTGAATCTTGACATGATACAGGAAAAGATCTGAAGGATACGACTGCCGATGGTTGTATGGGTGATGGAATGCTTTGTAATCGCGATGAGCCTTCTTCTTCTTCGAATGCTCCTGCCGCTGACTTCCCTTCTTTCTCTTTGGATTGACACAATTAGAGCAAAAGGAGGCAACCCATAAGGTTATAGTTGTTTAAGGTTTAATGTTATGTTATAACGCATTTGCACATATGGATTTCGTACTCGTACTTAAATGTTTTATTATTTCGGCATGATTAGACAGTTATTGGAGGTATATCCACAAAGGACAAGGGGAAACAACCAAATTACCAAATTGGTTCTAAAGTGATAGACACTACAGTAGATAGTCTTAAAGTGACGCCCATAGTTTGTACATAAAGAATGTCAAGAAAAATTAGTATGTCTATAGTATGTACATTATTAATCTTTCCATGATGAAAAAAGAGTTTGTATTTTTTTTTAAACGAGGGTGGAGAGGCCGAATCAAAGTCAATTGAATCTACGCTGCCTATGTCATCTGATCAGAATAGAGTGGAGGTTGTTGTTAAGGTTGACATGTATCATGTTTCTTCATTCATTAAATCCAAGTTCATGACTAAGCATATGCTTCTTTTTCACATGATCATATTGAAGTTGTGGAACAAGTTTGCTCTGACAAACCCACGAAAAGATTCCAGTGTCGCAGAAGCAAGCGTGAAAGGCACAATCCTCAAAAATACACTCTTTATATTGACATAACAAAAAGAGTTGCAGGGAAGGAGGAAGGTAAATCTGCCTATGTTTTTGAGCTTGTGCCAAAGAAAGTAAAAGTGGTTAGGCCATTAGTCAGTAAATTTAATGCTTTTGTCTAGGCACATCCACAGCGGTTCGCTTCATATTTTAAAGAAGCCAGTCATTCAACGTAATTCCATTACATTTTATTCTTTTTTCCTCACCAGATAGTTTGTCATCGTTTTTGCTATTGTAATACAATATATTGCAGGTCATTTAAACTATCGAACGAACTAGAAGTGGACAACACAATGTTCCTGCGAATCTCTTTGGGCGATACACAGTTGGCACCCTTGGTTGGTTAGGATAGTATTTCTACTTTTTAGACATATTATTTCCTTAAAAATTCTATATATTATCATGTTGACTAGGAATCTAATTTTTTTGTCAGTTTGGACTGAATGTCGACATGTTGATATGTTTCATACTGTTGCGTCATGACCATGATGAAAATGATCGTTTTGACCTTCTTTTGTACAAAGATTTCTACAAATTAAAGCAACAAACTCACTCGTTCTCTAAGTCGGACAATAAGAACTTATTTCGCTTCACATCAAGCACTTGTTATCTTCTGCTCGACCATCTTAGATGGTTCTCAGATATTGACTTATTGTATGTTCCTTTCCACATTCATGGACGGAAGTGGGTTTGCATTGTTGTTGACTTGCTCGGTTGTACATTCACTGTTCTAGACTGCAATCATCAAAAGACTCCGTTCTTCGAGTTATACCAAGAACTTTTACCAATTGTGACAGTTCTCCCTTATTTTATTCGTAAACATGGGATGGGACCGTATTAAATTTTTCCTTTGAATCAATTTGTTATTGGAAAGATGGATGTACCCCTCTATGTTATTGCTGAAGGTATACAATTTATAATGTATACCTATTAAGTATGACAAGTCTTTAATTAACTACCTAAACATTTTATAGGTCTTGGAGGTGTTGGGAAGCTAGTTCTACTGGAGCAGCATGCGGGAGGAAATATATCTAATGCTATTAACCTCGGGCATGAGCTTCTTCACTGCGCTTCAAATAATTATGCGGTCGAGTGTTTCAAGACCTTGAAAGCAAAGTTCATTCGTGTCTATTTGTGCGGCACTTTTTGTTATTTGTGTCTATGTTGGTACACTACTATCTTTTTAATTTGTCTGCAAAACATATTTATTTTTTTTATTTCTGTGATGTTGAAACATTAGGTTGACAATGTTTTTTCTAACTATTTGGATTAAATGTTCACTTATGTGTTTCCCATTGGATTTCCCATCATAACTATTCTCTTTTAGTTTGGATATTAAATGTCTACTAAGAAGATTGCGATTTTATTTGTTTTAGACGGTCTACTACTAGTAGGTCTACTATAAATATTTTATTTCACTTCAGCGGAGTCCTTCGAAGTTTCGTGAGGCAAAGTAGATGGT
The DNA here is from genome assembly GCA_900406275.1 of Anastatica hierochuntica. Lineage (NCBI taxonomy): Eukaryota > Viridiplantae > Streptophyta > Magnoliopsida > Brassicales > Brassicaceae > Anastatica > Anastatica hierochuntica. The sequence goes on along the minus strand of OVAN01000807.1, from coordinate 7,821 downwards.
TAAATACTCTGAATATACCTTGAATATTGTAAATAGAATGCCTATGTTTATAGTCTTATTATACTAGAATTAGAATGTCTATTTTATTAGTCTTACTATACTTTTATTAGAGCATCGGGATGACACATAAACGATAATACATATCCGTTTATAACATAACAAAATTCTAGTTTGCTGGTTACATGCATTTTACACCAAAAGAACATATATTTAGAGCTTAGTTGTTTAACAAAATAGGAAGCTATGTATCAATTAACTAAATATATCCTTGTCTAGGGCTAAAATTGCTTCGTCAGTGCACCACCACTGCCAACATACTTTACATGTTAACAGTCTTTATTGAGCCATTGTCTTTCATATACCAAAATATACCACAAAAATTCCATCCCCTCATTCGACTTCTTCTATATACCATAACGACATGATGCTTTGTTGTGTCCTACAGCAAAACAACGACTGAAATGTTTCTTGTTCTTCTTCGCTCCCAACTGATTTTCAAATACCATCTCATCAATACATAGCACTTCTATGTTATTAGTATTTATACAAAAATAGTTAGGATGTACCATTTACCTTAAATTAACTGCGGGATTTACTATGCGACTTACTTTTTCTACCAGGTGGATCCATAGCCTTAGAGGCAGTGTACTGGTCAGGTTGGAAGACTTCAATCCACTATGTGGTTCTCCACCCACTGCAAGTATAGGATAGATTTTCTTAGCATACGTGTTAGTCCATGGCTCAACAAAGTATTGGTCAGAAGTCAGAGTGTGAGAAGGTAACCCTGGTCATGTTGCACAAGCAAAAGCATGCTGGCAAGAAATGCCAATTATTTCAAATTCTTTCATGAACAAGAACCAAGATCCATCTTAAAAATGTAAGATGTTGTGTATCTAGATTGAACCTCAAACTCAGTCGTTGATATTGGCCTGAAAAAATACTTAATTGAATCTTCAAAAAGAAAGTTTCCAACAGCTCACGTACATGTGGAGCAGAGTTCTAGTCTCTTTCCTAGCTTTCTCCCTTCTGATTGCAAACCAGGACATAACTTCAATATGAATGTACTCAAGCATGCATACGACAGGATATTCACGAGCTTCTTTAATCATATTATTCCAAGACTCGGCTATATTGGAATCCATTATGTTGTAGCGGCTTTCACATAAGTGGTTGTTGGTCCAGTGTTCAAACCTTGTGTGACACATAAACTGTAAAATTTTATAGACTGTCTACGTCACTTAGAATTTCTATTATGATACTACGTATGATAGGTAATCCAATTAAGAAGGCCATAATAAATTTATACTTACCAATGTCAAACAAATATGATGTACATTGGGGGTTCAACTTTTGGATTTCAATGTAGATCTTATTGAATTCTTGTGATGTGAAACATTTAGCGGCCTTAGACATAAGTTTCGCCAAATGTTTTGGCTTGAATTGAGATCAAATTTTCATGTATAGATGAACCGTGCATGCGCCATGGTGAGCATTTTTTGAAATCTTGGAGCATATATAACAAAGAGAATTTACAATATCGGTATAGTCACAAGTTATTAGAAATACCATAAATATAGTACATGCTATAAACAAAATGGTTTACCTTTCTCATTCTTGAGTAGATGCTAGCATGTATATCTGATAGGAACACCAGATCAAACGTGTCAGGGATAAAGGTGTTAAGCTTATTCAAGAACCATTCTCAAGATGCATCGTTCTCCCTATCAATGATGTCGTATGCCATTGGAACTATTTGGAAATTAGCATCCTCGCAACACGCAGATACTAAGACCCTGCCATAACGTGCCTTCAGAGAAATGTCATCCACTATAAAAAAAACATTCCTAACCCATTAGAATGCGTTAGTGATGTGTCTGTATTTTAGTGGTTTTTACTGAGGTTTTCACACGAGATCTAAGGTTTTTAGAATGTATTCAGATTTTTTGGCGCGGATTTATGTTTTTTGTTGTTTTTACAAGATTCGAGCTTGAGTGTGCGAAAAGAATGCATTTTGGATTAATTTCATGAGTCGAAGGAAGTGTTCGTGAAAAGCTGGAAAATACCCAGAATTTTGGACACATATCGACCGATCCCTGTCTAGATCGATCGATCCATGTCCCGATCTGTGAACCGATTTCACGAAGAACCAGAGCGAACTTATTTCGAACCGGATTGCAACAAAAAGACCTAAGCTCATGTTTTCCTTTTCATTATGCAATTTTAGAGACTTTTAGAGAGCTGAGAGAGATTTGTAACCTAGGGAGAAGAAGTCTTTTTTTTCTTCAATCGAGAAGTCTTCGGAACCCTATTTACTCTTGTTTATGCTTAATACAATCATGTCTCTCATGAATTTGATCTGTGTTTTTGCTATTTCCATGAGTGAGTAGTTTGTTCGTTGGGTTTAGAGATTCTCACATAGGGATTCATGAGTTGTTGATATAGAATCACATGATTAGGGATTTAATCTAATGGATCTTCATCTATGATTGTTCGTAATGCATGAAACTGAATTGATCACTTAGTTTCTGAATTTAGGTAATTTAATTGCTTGAAGGTGAATGTTTAAATGCCTGAAAGAATTATAGATGAGCATTCTTCTTAAGCCAACGAAAGTTGATGTTTAAGTGAATTGTGAACCTATCAAACTTGTTAGTACTGCATGACTACAAATCGAGGGTCAACGGAAGTTAGTCTCGAGGTTTCTAGTGCATAGGGTGCTGTGAGTACGGAAGTAGATTAGTTCCAAATTAGAATTTAAGTTCAAGACGGTTCTTAACCTCTTCCCTAATCTGTAGTTTGAATCAACAATGAATTGTTTCCCTGAGAATACTCAATGTCCAACACTTCCTTGATTTTTTTACAACCCCGTCGTTTGCTGCTTGCTTTTCTTTGCTCTCTTATTCTCGATTTTTGCATCATTCTTANGTTTGATTCTACATTCTTCGTGCTACCTTTGGTCTCTGTGGATTCGATCTCGAACCACTACAACGTACATCTGTGCGCTTGCAGTGTTATCTCGGGAAAAAACCTGAGCTATCAAGTTTTATGGCGCCATTGCCGGAGACCAATAGGGAGTCTTAGAACTTAGGATCATTGCGTGTCTAAGGCATTTTTCTTTATTTTGTTTAGTCTCTTCTTTTTCTTCTTTGTTTTTGTGCTTTCAGGTGCATGAACAGGCCTCACACTAGAAGCCAAGGGACATCGAATCTTGCTGAATTCGAACCTGAACCTTCACGTCTAGAGAGACATAAGAATAGAGAGAAGTTGTTGGAGGTTATTGAAGAGTTTGAGTTCGTTGCAGTCATGGGTGATAACATCGGTGATGATATTCAAGTTCATCATTATCCTCTCTTTCCTGGAGCTAACCCATCTGCTAGAGGTAGTGAAAATGCTGGTGCTCAGCAAGTTGGCCAGCAGAATATTGCAGCTGCGGGGCAACAAGGTGCAAATCAACCTTGACAGAGGATGACTCTGGCACAATATAAAACTCCAGAGGCCTTCTGTGCGAATCATGATGGGATTCATCCGCCTCCCATTGAGAGAAGAGATTTTGAGATCAACACAGGTCTCATTAACTTGGTGCAGCAGAACCAGTATCATGGGTTGCCATCTCAGAACCCAATGCACCATCTGGATAGGTTTGAAGCCATCTTCAATACTATTCAGCATAACGGAGTACCTGTTGATGCTCTGAAATGTAGGTTGTTCACTTTCTCTCTGAATGACAAAGCTACAAGATGGTACAATAGCCTGGAGCCTGATTCTCTTAGGACATGGGACGAGATCAAGGCTGCCTTTCTTTTGTATTTCTTCACGAAATCACGATCTATGTCTGTGAGAAACAAGATTGCAGGATTTCGCCAATTGAATATTGAGAGTTTTCATGCAGCTTGGGAGAGATTCAGAGAGTATCTTAATGATTGTCCTCATCATGGATTCACATATTGGAATCTTCTCAACATCTTCTATAATGAAGTAGAGGAGAAATATCAGAACGCTATGGACACTGCTAGCAATGGCGATTTCAGTACCAAGACTGTGCAGGAAGCTTATCAGTTGGTGAATTAAATGGTGAATAGTCAGGCTAGTCGCATATCATACTCTGAGCGTGGTAGAGGAGTTGTGTCATCTGATGCAAAGAGAATTGATGATCTGCAGTCAAAGCTCGATGAGCTAATCAGGAGAGATCAGCAGAGTTTGAACTTTGTTGGTGAGCAGAACGAAGCACTTGTGCTTTAAGAGCAGAAAATGGGACAGATGTACCAGGAATACATGTCTGAGGAGCTGGCAGATGTGAATTATATTGGTGGTCAGGGAAACTTCGGTAATAGAGTTTTCAATCAACAGAATCAGTTCCAGAACAAGCCATACAATCAGAATCAGAGTGTCTTCAACTCTGGTTTTCAGAACAAGAACAGTGGCTATCAACAGAAGCAGTTTGGCTTAGGAGGATTCAAGAACAACTATCAGTCGGGGTATCAGAATCAGAACCAAGGACAGTCTTCTGCGTCTTGTGAAGATAGTGATCTGAAACAAATGATCCACCAAGTGCTGGAGAATCAGACAAAGTCTGCTGCGGAGATCAATCAGAAAGTTGATAGCGTGTACAGTGACCTCAATGGGAAGTTTGAGGCTATGAGTGTTCGAATAAAGATACTGGAAACACAAATTGCTCAGACTTATGTGAGCAACAGAGCTCCTCCAGGTGTTATTCCAGGCAAACCAAAAAAGAATCCGAAAGAATACTGCAATATTATCATAGTTCGAGGCGAAAAAGCGCCTGAAAGTTTATCTGGGACAGAGATCGGTCGATCCTTGCCCCTGGATCGGTCGATCCATGTCTCAGAAACCCATAGAAATTTCCGAGATTTTGCGATTGATCAATCGCCTGAAGCGATCGATCGATCTAGAAAACAAGACAAAGATCGATCGATCCCTTTCTCCGGATCGATCGATCTCTGTCCTGAAAGGAGGGTATCAGATTCTGGAGAAAAAGACAAGGATCGACCAATCTCTGTCCCTGGATCGAGCGATCCCTGTCCTGATGAAGGGGTATCAAATTTTCTCGATTAAACGAAGGCACAGGAGGTTGAGGATGAGTATGTACCACCCACAATTTATGTTCCCAAGCCTCCATATGCTTCCAGACCCCATCAAAAAATCAAGGAACGCGAGTATGAGAAACTTAAGAATCTCGTTGGTGAATTACATGTTCGATTGCCTTTCATAGAAGCAGTCAAGATGGTACCTTCTCTTAAGAGGTACATGAAAGAGATTCTCTCAGTTTGCATGACCTTAGAACAAGGTGTATCAGTTCTTACTGCAGAGTGTAGCGCAGTTCTTCAGAACATTACACAAGAAAAACGCGAAGATCCAGGTCCTTTTGTTTTGCCTTGCAGGATTGGATCTCTTACTTCGAGAGATATTTGTGTGACTTGGGCTTTGGAGTTAGCTTGATGTTGTTGTTTGTCTCGCAGAGGCTAACATGGTGAACAATAAGCCCACGAAGATGTCTTTGATACTTGCAGATAGATCAGTTCGCAAGCCCATAGGTATTCTCGATAACATTCCTGTTGGTGTTGGGAAAAGCTATGTATACACTGATTTCGTAGTCTTCGAGCTTGACGAAGAACCCAAGGATCCTATCATCTTGGGTAGAACATTCTTATCTAACTGCTAGAGCGATGATTGATGTTCAGAATGGTCAGATTGATCTGCAATTGGGTAAGCTAGATTTGTGTTTCAATCTCGAGAAGTCAACCAAGAAGCCTACCATAGATGGGCAAACATTTTGGATTGACACATTGACTGAGGTGATTGAGGAGGCTGTTGAAGAACCTTATATTGAGGAATCCTTCCAAATTTCCTTATCACGAGCTGACAAAGAGGATGGTCTATTGAGTAAAGACATAGTGGAGATAGCTGAAAAGAATGACGTCAAAGAAGTCCTGGATGGAGACGTTCATTCTTCAGTGAGAAAACTCAAGACCAAAAAGAAGGTGAAGCAGAAAGAGCACAATACTGAGGAGAGCTCTGAGTTGACATTGATTCCTCTTGGAAGCAATGGAAGCACTATTGAGTACAAGGTGAAGCGTAAGGCCAGATTCAGACCTTTCTCCAAGGTCAGAGCCATCATTACGCCTGAGTTTAAAGAGAAAGGCGCAACTGCTGTGAAGAAAGCGATGAGTACCATCCTTGAGCTGAAGATTTTCGTGGTGGAGCTTGCTTTGGGGCGAATTCCAAGGCCCTTCCAAACTGATCCATCGCCACTACAGTCAAGCTCGTGACTCTAAACAAGCGCTAAGTGGGAGGCAACCCACTAGGTAACTTTCTTTTTCATTTTAGTTAGTTCTGTAGTGTTTTAGTCTTTTGAGTTTTGGTTTTTGGCGTTTTTGCGTTTTTCGTGTTTTTAGCCTTTGAATTGCAGGAAAAAGTTCAGCAAACAGACGGACAGGGATCAATGGATCCCTGTCCACAGATCAATCGATCCTTGTCTCAAATACGTGGCTTTTTTACTCGATTTCAAGTAAATTTGTTGTTTCTTGTTTCTTTTCATTTCCTTTTCATTTTTATTTGCTACTTACCACTTTCTTGGATTTATTTCACACCGAGACGGTGTGAGATAAGTCTGGAGGAGGTTACTGATGTTTTTCTTTTTCTTTTGGTGTTGTATGAGTCATTTTTATGTCTTTTATCGAGTCAGTTATAGATTTGTTTATGCTTTATGATGATTTCAGACTATTATCTCTGCGCATTGCACTTTATTTTATATGTTCATTGACCATTTTATTTGGACGTTTAGCGCAGGCAAACCAGAGTAACTCATGACCAAACTCCCACCAGAAATCTGTGGAATTANGAGATAAGTCTGGAGGAGGTTACTGATGTTTTTCTTTTTCTTTTGGTGTTGTATGAGTCATTTTTATGTCTTTTATCGAGTCAGTTATAGATTTGTTTATGCTTTATGATGATTTCAGACTATTATCTCTGCGCATTGCACTTTATTTTATATGTTCATTGACCATTTTATTTGGACGTTTAGCGCAGGCAAACCAGAGTAACTCATGACCAAACTCCCACCAGAAATCTGTGGAATTAAGACTTTTGTCTGAAATATTTTTAACTCTATCTTATTTGGCTTACTAATGAACATAATTGCTTTGATCCAAGAACTTAAAATCAGGAATCAATCCCCCATCATTTAGGATTACATCCCCATTTTTCTACCATCCTTTTCGATCCTGAGTGACTAGACTCATCTTTAGTCTGGCACCACACCCTTACCTTATCTCCTTGATTCTCCATGCATCTCTTTTTCATCTTATGTGCACACATGTGTAAAAACAATGGAGAGAATAGGGTAGACATGATCCTTCTAATTACTTAGGTAGGATTGAAAATTTTAGGCGGTTTAGACACGGTCCTGAGTGTCTGATTTCTCGGTGTTGGATGTTTAGGTGATTTAGATGGATATGTTGCATTTCTTCATGTTGTATGGGTGTTTTAGAGTTTAAAAATGTCATCAATATGCTAATTTCTTCCAGATTTTTGTTATTGAAAAAACGAAAATTAATGTTTAATTCTGTATATCTGGTTTAGAAATTAGCATTTGCATATTATTATATTGATTANTGATTGGTGGTTTGTACTTGGGTAGTTAGGGGACATGGATATCAATATACTCTTTCTCTCCTGCGATTTTACATAATGTCTTGCATTTTTACGCAGTTTTGATACTCCAAACACTCTAAGCCTCACCAATAAAAAGCTTTAAATGCCTAGCCTGATTCCTTGATTATGAGTTCTTTGGTGAAAAGTTTC